>VYZR01000657.1:0-23984 GCA_013400675.1 Oxylabes madagascariensis | reverse complement strand
AGATGAGTCTTGAAAGCTTGTTTATGTTGTTGCAGAGTCCTGTATGTACTATAGCTGGAGATACTTAATAATGCCAGTAGTAAATGCACACATCTATAAAACAACGAATAATAAATTTCTGGGTTCCCAGAAGCTCAAAATCTGGATGCAATGTTAAATAAGGAATTACCATCAGATCACACTGGAAAGTTCCTAATATCTACTCCTTAGACCCAGAGTGTGCTTCTGCTGCAGACCCCCAACTCCCCTGACATTCACTGTTTCATAATAGATCTTCCTGGACGCATGTGTTAGCTCTGATGGCAATCAGACCTCCACTGCTACACACACTCCACGTGTTTAAAAACAAAGGTCATTTGGTGAAGACATTATTAGTTACTGCATACAATTTTTGCCATGTAGACTACTGTATACTGTGATGTAAGTGGGAAAAATGATGGCAGTGAATAGATGTAATTATATGTAGAACCAGTGACACGCCACATACAATTCACAAAGTACAACACAATCAGAGTGTCAATTATTTAAGCCATAATTAACATAGCTCTGCATGTCTTTCCAGGGCTCTCACAGAACATAGAGCATTGTTATAGTGGAAGAAAAGAGAAAATAAAATATTAATGGAGGACTGCTTTGTTCTCAGCACAGTGAGATAGAGGTGGTTGTAAAAACCGGATTCCTGCAGTTGCTACCGCTTTAATTAGGAAGGTCGCTATCTTCCTAGACTTCCTTGGATTCCTTTAATTTCCACAGAGGAAAACAGCTTCTGAATTTTATTGAACACAGTTGAATTTTTATTTTCAAAAATCAAAACAGAAACATTTCTTGGCATCTGTTATGAGCACTGGGTGTTATTTGCTCTTTAGAGATAAAGCTGTTTTTATACAGGGATATAGCTTGTGGGGAAAAAAAAAGAAGGGCCAAATATATTCGTACTGGGAAAGCTGCTCAACAGGGATATCACAGTCAGCAGAAAATATCTAGCCAACCTAATTCATCCCATGCTAGAATCCACTTAAGGCCAAGGAAATACAATAGATAATATATAGTTTCACAACACTGAGCCAAATGCTGACATTAACTCATTCATACCTGGAATCTAACAACTTTTTGCCATAGAAACAGTGCAACTCCAACAGGAGCAAGAGCTTCAACATCTCCTCACACCAAAGTGGAGATGGCAATGGCAGGAAATCATCTGTGTTTTGTGGCTAAATGAAAGCTTGGCTGTCCTTTATCTGAACTGTAGCCCAGGCAGAATCACTGACAAAACACACCAAACTAACACCAAAATACTAAACGGAGGCAGACAAATGATTAAATAGCACTGTTTTATCACCATCATTCTCTTACTAAATTCAAAACAGAGGCCTGTACCAGCTGCTAAGAGGAAAATCAACTCTATCCTAGCCAAAGCTAGGACAGATATGTAGGTTAAAATTTACAGAGGGAGTTTCCAGGAAGAAGAAGAGGGGAGAAAAAAGAAAAAGGCCTGCGTAAAATCTGCACCTCAACTTTGAATACCAGGAGTTTTTTCTTGTAATTCATTCTTGGACATCACTCCAGTTAAAGCTGTTTGTATGGAGGAAAAACAAGACAGGAAATATGAGAAGAGGTTACCCGTGTGCTACTACTGGTAGCTCCAACTCAAGTGTCTCTGCCTTTGATTCAAGAAAGAGTTTCCTAAATCTAAGCCTGCAAATAGACAGCACCGCTCGTCTTTCGAGAGCAAGGATTGTTGAATGTTTGAATGAATTCAATGCAAATATGATTAAGTTGCATTTACTCATATAACTGAATATACAAAATTAGTTTTCATGAACCCAAGATGTCTGGATGGGATTAGAATTGCAGATACTGTGGAAGATGGCAACCAGTGCCACTTTTCACACATTTTTTTCAGGTATAGTTTCCATAATGTGACTTGTAATTGCATGGAATTTCATATTTTCCATAAAGATGCATGCAAATGGAGCTGAAGACCTATTTAAAAGACTTAAAAGATTCATTGCCCTTGTGATAGCTTCACATTTGAGTGAATTTCATTCAAGTATCAGTGACCTTATTAATAGACCCAAACATTTCTGCTTTACGGTTTTTACTAAACATGTCTTGTTAACAGACTTTAAAAGTAAATCTTCAGAGAGAGTTTATCCTTTGAAATATCACCATGAAGCAATTCCTGGAAGGAATGGCACTTGCAGAGACCACTTGCAAGAGCACATCCATCCCCCAGCAGAGTTGTGTGCAGAGGGATGTCCTGCCACACAGACAGGTAAGGTAGGGAGTGGATAAAGACCAGGGGATCCTTAAGCGTTGGTTTAGTCACAGTCTTGGAAAGCTTCAGAGATCTTCCAACACCTGAGTGCCCAGAGATCTGCACACCAGACCAGCACACATCACACTCGGTGCCTTCCCTCTGGACTGATGTAATTTCTCTTGGCATTTGTCATCTCTCTGCCCATTTGCTCCTCTTTTTACTGCTTTCAAAGGGTAACTGAACCATGGCTGCTGAAAAATAATTTCCAGGCTTATTTCTTGATTTACATGATGGAGGTTTTTTGAGTATGAGAGCTGAACAGATTAGTGAGGGTGCAGATAGCAGCTGTGGGATGGGAACTGTGGCTGGCTCTTGGTATGGGCACCTGCACAGCACAGGTCTTCAGCAGGAAGAACAGAAAAGGACTCATGTGACTTTGACAATAAGATTCATTACAGATTTCATGGACAACAGCAGTTGTCTTTTATGTAGATCACATTTTATGACCTTTAGGCCCAATCCTGTGGCCACTATAATTACAAATACAAAATTAATTATAATTAGACAATAAATTTCAACTGATTTTAGAGAAAGCACAAACATCTCTCTTCTATTCCCCAACGGAAGTCACTCTGTGTATTTATTTTTGACAGCTATTTTGTAGATTGACTCTGTCGCTCTAGATAACAAGAATTTTGCAACTGACAGCAATGGAAGTAGTGACTCTTTGTACATGATTTCAGTAAATACAAAGTAGGGGGCTTTTTAATTAAAGACCTCAGATAATTTCCATAATATCTTTCAGAGCAGAGCATTAAACTGTCTTTGTCTCAACCCATGAATTTTACTCTTTTATTTCCCCCTTTGTTGACTCCAACTTGCAAGCAAGAAACTAACAGATCAGACTGTACAACTGGAGTTAAAGTTGAGGTGACATAAACACAAAATCACCCTGCTCCTCCCAACCTCTTAAGCATATGGATCTAACCAGGTCCTGAGCAACAGAGCAGACCAGGCCGGTTTGCTGCTGAGCAGAGAGGAAGGAAGAATCTAAGGCTACTCCATTTCCACAGAAATTCAGATTACATTTTGCCCAGAGCTCAGTACTGAGAAAGTATCCTTAAGGTATGGTATATGAGATTTTCAGCTGTCAGAACCAGCTTCTCACTGAAACACACAGCAAAATACACAGCACAGCCATTGGCTCACCTGCCCCCACGGGCAGTCCTATGGAAGTGACCTCACAGGACCTCCCTGCGCAGCCTGGTCCTGGGCAAGGGGAGCTGGGCTGCAGGGAGCAATCCACAGGGCTGGGCTGGCAGACAATTTTTAAAGAGAATTATAGAGATTTTAGAGTAAAAGACTATAAAACCGTATTGCATGTGTTTTGGACATTTAGATATGTATTTTATGAGAATAGTTACTGATAAGAAAGCTTAATTTAGACAGACACGTGCTGATTTCACAAGAAGAGCACGTGATAAATTCACAGGAACTGAGCCCTATGTCGTGTTCAGTGCAAACACACATGGCTTTTTCATTTAAAAATTCTTCAGAGCTGGGGAGAGCCTAATGACAACCAATACAGAATTTAGAAGTGAGAAAAGGATAAGATGTGAAGAAAACCATAAAAAGCATAACTTCAAAAAACTTAAGGTAAAAATTTTAAAACTTACCAAAAAAGTTCAGGGGAAAACCAAAGTCTTACATTGCCATAAGTCAAAGTGATTTGATTACGGAAGATCCCAAGGAAATGTCAGCAGGAGAGCATATAGAGAGCAGGGCACTCTCTAGTAAGGGTACATGAGAATATTAAACACAATAGTCATTGCCTTATAAAAAACTCAAGACAGAAAAGAAATATCAAAAATAGAAGCTGCTGTGACAAAACTAACCCAGCCACATCATTCTGGACATACATGGGGTGTGTTACTAATGAGGAACAAGCCACTATTGCTTACACGCAACAGAAGAGCTAGAAATACCAGAGATGAGAAACAAGGCCAGGATAAGTTAGGTAGAAAGTTTTAAATGTTGCAATTCAGAAGCTTCCAAAAAATAAATCTTACAAGTTAATTATGAACATTCACTTCTTTGCCATCTAAAGAAATAAAGATACAGAAAAAAACAATGTCAGGCATCTATTTTTCTTTTCAGTGTTATCAAAAGAGAGCAATCTAGCTGCAGGAATAAAAAAGGGCCAGGATAAAAATCTGGAAAAATTACACTTCCCTGAAATAGAGAGGGGGAAATAACACCACAATTCTGATGGAGCAAAGGAAGAACAGCTTGTCTACCACCTTGTTTCTAGTGATACTGGAGAGAGAATGATTTGGGCTATCTGTAACACAGACCCTTTTACTTCTTTGATTGTGCCAAAAAAAGTACTAAAGAACTTGAAAAAGGGCTCTGTGAAAGTTAGACTCCTGAGAATAGATGAAATAGTCTGAACAGGCAAAATAACTCCCCAAAATGATGGACTATATTTGAAAAGAAAGTAAAGAATCTGCCTTAGCACACAGACAGATGGGTTCTGGAAGATTTATTTTATCTGATAAAGCAACAAACCCCAGTGCTAACCAAAAGGCAGAGAGGTTGTGAAAAATGAGAGACTTGTGGAAAGTACCTCCTGTACAGCAGCTGGTCCTTGTCCCATAGCAATTGTCAAGGAGGAGGACTAGGTTTTCAAAGCAGAGTTAAAGTGAGAAAAGACAGCAAAAATTTAAAGCCCTGAATAGTGACGAGAAGAGTCATGTGGAGTGCCTGTTGTTTGGGTCAGAATTGAACTGACAGAGGCTCATGAGCAGAGGTTTAAGGAACCAGGGGCTGGTGTGGGCAGCCCACTGTGCAGGGACAACACGCAGGAGCTCCAACGAGGGAACGTGCTCTGACTTCACACAGGAGAAGAAAAACAACACACAAGGCAAGCTGCACTAAGCCCGCTAGGATTTCTATCCAAACTCCAAGGGCTGGTAATAGAGTGGCACCTATAGAACAGGAGCATGTCTAATCACCCCTAAAATGAATGTCATTTTGAATACAATTATGCTTCAGATTCCTTGAAGTACTTAAGCAGCACTTCAGCAAACTATTAGAAGACTTTTGGATGAGACCAGATACTACGGGGGATTTTTCCCACCCCAAGTACCTATTGCTGCGTAGTCCATTTGACAAGTGCTATCAATGCCACTGTTTCTCAATCCAGTGTCTATTATGCTGTTTAGTTTAATTTTATATATGGTTTTATCTCACATAGTTTTTTGGGGTTTTTTTTCTGCCTTGTAAGCTGTCCATAACAAGAAAGTTTAGAAAAAGGCAAGGTCAACAGTCATTTAATAAGCTTTCCCTAGGTATCTTTTTATTCCAAGGACAGGGAAAAATGTGCTAAATTCAGATGTCACCATGTGGTCAGGGCTGACAAATGTTGACTATTTCTTAGAATAATACTCATGTTGTAGCTGTCCTATGTGGTCCTGCGGGATTTTGCTTGCTGGTATGTTAGCAAAACAGAGATCCAAACATGAAACCTTTCTTTCCTCAATGTGGGTGTTCAGGAAGTTACATGACTGTGAAATCCATAGGATATAATTGAAACAGTTTTGCAATCTAATGAGAGAGAACTCAAAATAGGGCCTTTGTGGTATTTGCACATTGAAAACAATTGGGAGTTTTCCCTGAAAAATAGCCAAGGACTGAGTCCCCAGAGCAATATTTTCCACTGCACCAAGTCTACACCAGTGCACCATCAGTCTCACTTAGGCCTCGAAAATAAAGCTTAAAAGGACACAAATGATATATATGCCTTGGGCTGAACTTCAACCCAAGAGTAAATTTCCTCCAAAACCAATTTTATGTTGCTTTCATCATCACTGGCAAAGATACTGCTTACAAACGCTATAAAGCGCTTTCTTACTCAGAGCCTGATGGCAAGCAGTCACTCTCCTAAGTTTAACCAAACAAAAGTAACAATATAATATGGCTTGTGCCCATCTGGGCAATTATCACTAGATGGTGGAAAGTAATAATAGTGGGTCTACATAGTCGATGGTCGCATTTCCAGAATGAAATTAAACTCGGTCCGGAACAGGAACTGGTTCTAACCACACAATAAAATTTAGCTGGAAGTTGAAAAATGCAGTTCAGGCAGGGAACAGTCTCCTTGTCTTAACTCTTGCTGTTTCATCTCTCCTGCCGCTCTGTCCCTGAGCCCTGCAGATCCTTTGGTGCTCTGCAGGGAGTTAAACAGGGTCCTTGCTCAGAGGCCTCCAAAGCTCCTTATCTACAGATCTGAGCACCTTCTTTTGTTACACTGGACTCTGTTTGTTTCTCTGTTAATCTCAGCAGAGTCTTGTATTCTTTTAGCTTTTTGCCCTTTCACGTGAGGATTAACAGTGTCGCTGGCAGGCTTTGGCTGGGACCTGCGAGTACCTCTGGAAGGGAGCTGCCCCCTTCTCTCTGCGGCACCCAGCGACGGCAAAGCCCCCTGAAATGGGGAAACACCCCAAGCCCCAGAAATCTTAACCCGCACTGGTATTTCAGTGGCAATCCGGAGGTGAACGATAGATGACAGAGGACAGACAGGAGTCTCGGGATGGTGGGACAGGAGAGAGCTCTCAGGCGCATCGGGCGAGGGAGAAGGTGCGGCAAAGGAGCAGCGCAGGTGACAGTGGCAGAGCAGCAAAGGAGTCGTGCTATCCACGACAGGAGGGAGCAGATGGCACTGCAGGTGACAGGGGGCTCGGGCAGAGGACAGAGCTGTGGCAGGGTGCAGTCACATCCAGCGGGAAGCAGGGATGTGCCGGGCTGGCAGGGGCAGGGTGGCAGGAGGTGCAGGGGCTGGGTACCAGCCCTGCCAGCACCGCAGCTCTCAGGCAGTGGTGCCGCACAACCTGCGATGCAGCACGGGCTGCAACAAGCAGGCAGCAGAGGGGCACACAAACCCTGCCTTCTGACAGAAAATTAAAATCTTGCCGGAAACTGAAAATAAGTGAAAGGAAAGGAAGGGGGATGAGATTATAAGGCATTTACAAAACCCTGGACGATTTCAAATGCTGTGAGTACAATCAAAAACCGTTGCGGGATCTGGATCCAAACCAGCAATAATGAGAACGTGTTCCTGTAGTTTTACCACGGTAGCATATATGACACAGCTACACTGCAAGGAACAGCACACCAAGAGAAGTGTTTGAGGTAGAATTTTTAACTTCTGTTTCACTCTTATTTTCTATTTAAAAGAACAGAAATCTGCTGTCAAATAAGCTTATTCTTTCTCATGGAAGTTTATTTAATCTCCAGCTTTACCACAAGCCCTTAGCCTCCATCTCAAAATACACTCTTTCAATACTAATTTCTATTGCAAGGCATGCAGTTACCTCAAATACGCATGTTAAAAAAGCACAAATTATTTTGCAGGGGGTAGGGAGGATTGCCAGCTTTTAAACCTTTACATTTTCACATCTTTCCAATTAGGAAATTAGAAACAAAATGATCAGCTGAAATTTAAACCTAAATGCTTTTGAGGCAGTCCCTTGTCCATTTTTTCTCTACTGCTTTTACAACAGAATCTGAATCTATTTGTTATTTCAAGTGTTGGCCTATTTTCAGCAGTGATTATGATGGTACCACAATGTGCAACTTGACATCTCCTCCTCTCCTCTCATTCAAAGTCTCCCAGGGCCCAGCCATTTCACACAGGCTTGCTTTAGGCATTTATTAAATATGCACCTTCCAGTAGGGTTTAAAAACACCAACTAATCTCATCAGAGGCCAGAGACCTCCAGATATGTAAATCTACATCTGTTCCTCTTCAAAGGAAAGATTCTCCTGGATTACTCCAGGAGAAATGCATCCCACCCGGATATAGCCACTGAACCAGAGAAAAAGAACTCCCATGGCAAACGTGCCACCTCAAACTCACCAAGATCCAACGACAATGAAATTACACTTAATGTAATTCACTGTTAGCTTTAAGAAGCAATTAAGTAAAAGGCAGTACAGCACTTGCCGTAGGCTGTTGGTTCCAACAGGGGCCAGTGGAAAGAGGCATATAATGTTAAAATTGGTAACGTCAGTATTAACATAAGGATGAACTGTAGGTGGCTGCTCGACTACAGTGCTGTAAAATAGCAGAGTCCATTAACAAGCAGCAATCACCCTTCCCTTTTTTCTTTTTTAAAGTGTGCTGTAGATGTTTGCCAGTGAAAGCATGCAGCAGTAATTAACTATTAGCTTGTTTTATAAAAAAACCCCAGAATTCTCTCTCTTCCTCCCAAATGCTCCACCAGTTTCCTCACCTTCCCATACTGAGAGGGGAGAGCAAACAATTTTATGAAAAATATTTCAAAGCTATTAGAGACTGCACATTTCACTTCAGCAGAGCAGTCTCACACCCAGCACATTCACTTCTCAAGTAAGAGTGAGCCCTTATGTAGATTTTTACATCCCCTTTTGTATAATGCAATTTTAAAGGTGAGCACAAAGGATTTTTCTCAGCACAGTCATGTTCTGTACATGTATGATAAGTTTCGCATTACAATTAGAGATGCCTACATATATCTAAAATATAGCCTTAAAAGAAACAAATTTGGAAGCCAGAAATGAAAGTGAAATCCAATGTATTTTTCATTTACTCATATCCCCATGGTTTCTTTGACTACAATTCAGATTCAGAATTTGACCATCACAAAAAATAATCTGAGTGTTCTATTGTCTCCTGTTTCTACATTTTTGTTTGATGGATTTTTGGTAAACTGCAGAATTTTTTGCTGAATCAGACAAATAAATGCAGTCCATCTCATTTGGGAAAAAGGTCTGGGATAGTACATGCAAATATTTTTTTAAAAACAGTCCTGAAATACAGCAGATAATTTTGCAATTAAATAATTTACTCAAGTTTCAGATTTACATGTATTTCTGAGATTCTGAAAAGCTTCTTGGCTGAACACAGTCTGTACACTCTGGATTTCATATAACTAGAAGGGGCTGATGCAGTGATTTTGCTATGCTTAAGGTTTATAAAAGCACCACTTTATGATTAAGGGGTTTGAAGATTTTTATTTATTTACTAAACAGGCAAAATGTAGCAACTACAAAGATGTGGGGGACATATGCCTTAAGAAAGACAGAAAAGAGGTGAAAAATTGTTTGGAAAAGAGTGAAAGACATTTTAAATTACTTAAAATAAAAGTTTATGTCTAATGAAGCCATCACATAAAAAAGTGAAACTCATATGCTCAGTTACAGCTTATATTTTTCTCACAGATAAGATCTGAGCAAACTCTTTAAAAGTCAACATTTTCTGTCATAACAGCAGTTCTACCTCTCACATGGCAAACAAACTACACAAAAAGGAGGGAAAGATGAAACAAGGGATATGGGCAGTGTGAATGGACCTAAATCTTTTAATTAACACCCTCTGAAAAGCACACTCTTTTTCCACCAAACTAATAAAAAGTGTGAGTGTGGGGTCTTTGTTGTTGCTCAAGCCTTGCCTGCACTCTAAGGAACTGAGGAAAGGCTAATCAGGGTTATTTAAAGCCACTTTCTACTTGCCAGGCTCCAATATCTCATTAATTCACTCTTAGTTGGCATCATTGTCTGATAGTGTTTGAAAATCACCAAAGAAACAAGGATTTCCCCTAATCCTGTCCATCAGAGGTAACTCTCTGGAAGACGATACCACACCACAGCATGTATGACACGGAATACAAGTGTGCACATAGGGAAATGCACTGTTTTCATGCAAACTACCATTCCCTATAGCTCAACATATACCTGACAAATCTAATGAGAAGATGCCTGTTTTGGCCTGAACTTCACAATAAAAAGAATAGATGTTATGACGATAGGTTAAGGAAATCATCCTGAGTAATTAATCTTCGCTTGAAACTGGTTTCTTTAATCATATTTGCAACGGCTTGACAAGAAAAAAATTAATAGTTGGTCATGTGCATATTTTACTTGAGAAAAGAAAGATTTTGATCATGGTCACAGGCCAGAAAAGCAATTGTTTCAATGACTTTGTTGTCATAAACTACAGCATCCCGTTAAAGATGAGGACTGCTGTTCTGGAATATTTGTCATGGAACAACTCTAACCCTGGGGACTGGAGGAAAACCTCAATAACATCGGCATGCATATCTTCAACTGAGCATCATCCCTGTCACGTCCAGACACAGCTGAACTGAGCGTTAGTTACCTTTCCAACAAGTTTCTCCTCCGTACAAACCAGCCTTTATTGTCCACCCATCCTAAACCCAACATTTATAAACACATCCAAATGATGTTTTCAAGCAACAGCACATCACTGAGTACTCCCTCCCCAGCAGTTGCTATAATTCACCTTCCTATGACCAGGTCAGGCTTCTATTGGGAACCAGCTGGCTTTCAGACCTAACTCTCTTCACATAGCCCCAGTTTCTCTTTAATTCCTGTAAAGGGAACAAAATAAGATTCTCTTACAAGCTGACTGCAGTGAAACAGCCCAGAAGAATCACAGCTGCCAGTTTCGTATCATAAATACTTAAATGTTTTTGTCTTCTGATTTTTACTTATTTTGTAATGCATATCTTTGTAATTTGATTTCTTATTTTTTATTAGGTATAAAGCAAAGTTAAGTTTGAAAGGATGTTGTAAAATTTCCATTATAGAGTTGTAACTCAGAATATCCAATTGTCATGGCCATACTTATCTTTTCATGAATAGTTACAATATATGCTAAGCAGGAAAGATTCAGATGTTTCACCATATAAAAGCACCTTCAAACCCTTCTAAGGAAGTGCATGTCTTCAGTCCACAAATTACCTTTATAGTTTTCCAAAACCAGGATCTCTCTTCACTCCTGTATTTTAGGGCGAGTCACAAATGCAGGAAAAGCACGTATATGATTTGTACTGTAAATACAGGTGAACCATGATAGAGGTAACATGAATTACCATAAGTCTCAGCATCCCAGTTCAGATGCCATTAGCACTGGATTTATTGCTGAGCTCAGAGATCTCAACACCATTGATGGTACACATGTTCACAGGTTATGGTTCATGGAAGACACATGTGAAACAGGGGAGTGTGCAGTTATTTTCCAGTGACTTTAATTTCTCCTGTTTATAAAGTACACTTTATCCTGCACTGCTACAATAAAAGTCTTCTAGAGTTAATAGCAGACAAAATAAACAATTACTTCATCAGCGATCAATTGCAGACCAGCAGGGCAGTGGCATTGGTTAGTTCTGCTATCACCATGCTCTGATACGTTCTGACAGTCTTCAATATTTCCTCTATATCACAGACAACTGTCCCAGGCTCAAAACTCTTCATTCAGTTTTTCACATTTCTAAGTGCAGTTTCAGTTTTAATCTATATCTTTAGAAAGAGCTTACTTTGTCTCATGCATTTTATATGCCCTTTACTATTCTGGGGAAGGAAAATGTAAGTATTGATTCTGGACTAGGTAGGTTTACTGAATCACAAAGACATATGCTGAAACTGCAGCATAAAATGTATTCTATAAAACAAAGTGAAATAAGTGGAAAATGATTGCAGCACAAATTGTTTATGAATCCCTATAGAACACAGTGTTGTATAAACCAAAAGGGAGAGAAGTCCTTATATCAAGCGGTATACAACCTAAATAATACAATTTTTTCCTGCACCTGAAAAAATCAACATGCAAATAGGAAGATTATGCCACAAAATTTTTAATTCATAGCAAGCTATGCATACCACAGTGCATGGGCCTGAAAATTTTTCCAAAAAAAGATAGTGTCTTTAAACTTTAAATATTGGGAACAATTTTATAAATCTTCTTAAGGTACATGGTTTCATTAGTATTTATATAAAATCCAAGAAATGCAGACTACAGGAAAAAAGATTTCTCACTTAGTTTGCAATCTGTGTCATTTCAATCTACAAGTTAGAGATAATGATGAAGGTATTTCCACTAATGATGAAGGTATTTCAGAAGCTAAAAATTTAACTTTTTGTGTATTTGCGCCATGATAAACATGGATACAACTATACCCCATATAAAATCAGAATCCAGTCAGTAGACTAATATAGATAAATGTGGGCTTTCTATTCTGCTGGACACCTCACCTTATTTTATATGACAATGCTACTTTATTGCCACTGCTGTGGTTGTGAAGTGTCACCAATTCTCTGGCTAATTAAAAGATGGGCAGCAGATTGCCATTAATGAGATTTGGCTTCCACAAAATAAGGCTCTCTTGGTGTGTGGCTGCGTAAGTCAGCTAAGAGAATCAGACCTCCCCTTAGATGAAGGGAATCTGTACAGATCACATCGAAGTAAATCTAAAAGTAATCCGCTGTATAAAGGAATGAGCTTTTTGCAATTGTATTTCTGAGTGTATGCAGGGGTCCCCCTTAGGGTTTTGCAGCCACAAAGATATCACACTCACTTGAGCTGGGATCTTGGAAGAAATACATAGTCAACAGAAGACAAAGATTTACATTCAGGTCTGCTGTATATGTATATGACCACATAAAAAAGCTCAAATCTAACTAAAGCTATTCTCCTCCATGCTTCAGTGGAGACGGAGGAGAAAAAAAGAGATACTAACATAAAAAATTACCACTTAAGAACTTCTCTTAAGACTTTTATCCCCAGTAAGACCTTTATTCTTCTGACCTTTTTCAAGATCAAAAAAGATCAAGAGGCAAAAGAGCTTGATCTCTTGTGTGGTAATGACCCTATTTTAGCAAGTTACTAGCCCATTAAAAAAAATAAATAATATTCATCTCTTTTCACAACTCTTACCTAGAAAGACAAAAATGCACAGGTTCAAACCAAAGCCTGCTGACTTCAGTGAAACTTCACCTAGCCCACTGCAGCTTGAACAAAGGCAATGTAGCATCTTCTGGAAACCCATTACTGGTGAACCCTTCCGGAGAGGAAGCCCCAAAACTCCACACCCAAAGAGCACCGGGATGACCCAATCCACTGGTGCCCCTTTTGCATGCCAGGACAGGAGTTTTACACTGGGGATTCCTCATTCTGGCTGTTATCCAAATCCTGCATTCACAGAGGATTCTACCCAAGAAAGGGCACCTGGAGGTGTTTCATAAGATGTGAAGATTTCCTATCAAAGCTGGAAAAACTCCAGTGGAATTGCATGAGGGTCTGTTAGAGACCATATACCTGTATGTCACTCTTGAATTTAAAAAGGTGGGATTAATCTCTAGAAGAGATTTTTCTAGTCAAGTTACTCCTGGAATGAATTCAGCCCAAGATTCTTTGAGTTATTTTCCATTCTCAATGTTTTAAATAACTCTCAACAAGACAAACACACACATAGGATGCCAATCCACATGAATCAGAACCTAGGCCAGCAACTGTCTCCATGGGCTGAGAAAAATTTTATGCATCATCTTGTTACTCCTTCATTTTCCATTAGGTGGGATAAACACTTGCTGGATCATCAGAGAGCAGCCACTGTTTGAAACAGATCTGCCAACACAGGCTGTTGGGCAGAGCTCAGATAACAGTTCTTATTTTCCTAATCTCAGCTATATATATTTTTATATATAAATAATTCCTTATATATATGTATGTCATATCTATGTATGACATAAAATATACATGACCTGCACATATAAAATTCAAATACAGACCTTAGAGTGATAAATACAGACTGCCATCCCAAGCCTTCCCAACAGCTTTCCAACCTCCCTTTGTGCAGTTGAGTTTGACAACAGTCTGAGCTGCAATTTGAGGGCCTGAAAGTTCAAAGTCATGTCAGAGTTTCAGTCCCCTCTTTTTTTCTCTCTCCCACTTATTTGAATTGTTTCTGCTTTTGGTCTTTTCTTAGGAAGTATGTGCTCTCAGCAGCTAGCTCAGGGGAATGAGTTATGTTCTCTTCCCAAATCTGTAGAGAACTTTGTCTTGCTTTCCTCATACATAAAATAAAATCAGAATTTAAGTCACTGGTTTTAGGAACAATGGATCTTTTGAAGTACTTTGATGTGCACTGCTTCCATATATGCCATATTTTAAGAGTTCAAAAATAAACAGCAAACTATAGAAACAAAATATATTCAGAGAAGTATTTTAATTAAAGGCACTTTGGTGTCCACATCCAGGATACTGAAATTCCTAGGAGACTGCTGATTTGATATACAGCATACATCTATGACAGACAGAAGGATCAATAAATACATGCTTTTTCCCTGTCATATAAACGTTTTGTTACCTTTCCCCCGGTACACTCGGAGAACTTCCCTCCATCAGATTAGCTAATCTCCAAGTGATACCAACATAAAAAGCAAAGCTATTTCTTGTCCATCATTGGTTAATAGTTTCAATTTAAAAGTGCAAAAGGAAATACTGGCCACAAAGGATGTGGTTTTAATTTAAAAAACCTTCCCGTTAATAGGATAGCTTAATTAAAAGAGTCGTTTAAAGTCCATAATATTAACTTAGTGGTGAAAATCTACAGAAATGCAGGATTTTTTTTTTAATGTACAAAAGTAACATCACCGATTTGCAACAAAAATCTTAAACAGTCATTGTTATTCAGAGAATGGTTGCAAAAATTAAAGCCAGGCAGAATTATGACAGTTTTAGAAGTGTTGGGCAGCTCAGCCTTGGACACACACCAAATATTATTCAAACTAAATTCATGTGTTTGTACCAATCTTTGATATATATAAAAAATTCCTTTATTTCCCCACAAATGTCTAACCTTTGGCCAGTCTTTAGTGAAGCTACATTTTCTACAGTGTACTCTTGGAGAACAAAGTACAACAGCAACTGGCAAAGTTTTTGAACATACTACTAGAGGGAGGCTCAAGGAGCCAAAATCATTATTTTTGTATGGAGTGTTTCATACCAAACACAAACACTGGGGGGTCTTGACTGAACTCCTTTGCCCTCCTGCCGTTTATGCCTGTGATATTGGGCAATTACACAGCTTTGGCTGAAATAGCATGTTGGATAGGAAATTTCTCACTTATTGGGGGGTTTGGACTGCACTTGTCAACAAAAATGAGACCATATAGCAATCCTAATGAATTTAAGGGGCAAATCATCTTGCTTCTCTCCTAAGATCTAGCCACCTTCTGTTTTTTCCCTTCTTTAAAAAGGATAGACTTTGCTCTGTGCAGTTTGAAATTTAAAGGAAACCCGCATCCCAAATTAATGTAAAACTACACCACAAATAAGAGTTCTATGGCTGAATAAGTCTGCGGGAGTTGCAATTAATGAGACTTGGCAGTGGCTTTTGCCAGCATGCTTATGCTACTGCTGAAACACACACACACAGAGCCACAACACAGAGCCTTGCACATTGCAACAGAACTATAAAGGACAGGTTCCACTAATCAAACTACTTTTCCTTTACCCAATACTTACTCCAAATACATTTGCATATTAGAAGGATTCCCAGTGATGAAGAAGCTTTGTCTAATCTTCTTTAAGACATCTTTTAGGAAAAGTTTGGGGTTAATCCTTTTTTCTCCTTTGTTTTCACTTTTAGAGAAGAGCTCTTCATGTGAAATTTTGTGATTTCTCAACAGATTACTATCTCATTTCTACTCTACACTAAAGTCTTGATTCTAGTACACACATGTACCTTTTGATGTATCAGACAACAGTAATATACACATAGCTATATAACTCTATATTTAGCTCTTTTCTTGCGTTCCCATTACTCCTAAGATAAGCAGAGATTTTAAGCTATCTTGCCTTTAGCACAGAAGCTTACCTATTTTAGCTCCCAAAGGAGAAGTCTGATTGAGAACTATTGAAACCCTCCTGTTTAACAAATGGATGTTGCACTTAGTCCCATGGTTTAGTTGACGTGACTATGTTCAGTCAAAGGTTGGACTCAATGATCTTGGAAGTCTCTTTCAACCTCAATGAGTCAATGACTCAGTTGCTCCACTCCAGCTTTTTCTTAGGACACGCCCAGCAAAAATCCACTGGGCACTCCTCAGGTGACTTTCTGTTTTAGAGCTAAATCAAATCCTGCTTTTCTCAAGGCCAATGCTATCAATTTCACTCAGAGCAGCACTGAACTCCAGCATTCAACATTACCTTCCCTGACTGACCTCAGATATTACCAAAAAGCTCCTCAAAGCCTGTGATAGATCCTCAGTCGATATCATTTACTTGGTAAGTGGAATGGCAAGGACTTTGTGTTGTAAGTGTCGGTGAGGAAGGCTTTCATATCTTTCTGCTAAGAAAAGTCACCTGAGACAAGAGAGTTTGTGCCCTCCATGAACTGATCTCCAGGCAGGCTGAAGGGCTGTTCCCAGGGAGCTGGGGGGAGTTACAGACTGGTTTGTGGGAGGGAGCTTGTTGGCCCCCGTTTCCCCTGCTGTTCTGCATCTGCCAGAGGCAGTGAGCTCTCCCCGCCGGGGCAGGCAGTCCCTGAGGGTCAGTGAGAGAGGAACGGTCACCGAGGTCATGGAGGCTGCCACCACCTTGGCCTCCCATGGAGCTCATTAATTAGCAGCACGGCGGTGCCAGGCGCTCCGTGCCAAGCCACAGTCAGGCAGCGCACTGACAAATGTTCCGGAACCAAACGTGTACTTTTCAAACACACAAATTAAAATGCAGATTAGCTTAGCATATCAGCAGTGGCATAATTGCTGGTTTAGGAGAAAGGCCAGATAACTGCCCTGTTTTCTCATTGTTCTCTATTAATAAAAGTCAACTTTGCAATTAAACAACTCCCTAAAAACACATATTGAGACGAATCTCACTTTGTTCGTAGGTCTGAGTGCTGGCTTTGTGCCCTATAGAAGGAAGTTACTGGTCTGCAAGCAAGGTGTTTCAACCCTTATGGATATTTACTTTAAAGGCAGTCATTGCTACAATTTTAAGGTGTCTTTTCCAGAAAAAAAAAAGGGTTGTCTGCAGCTAAAATATTTACTGATCATTTTTCTCCAAATGTGAGAAACGATACTTTTATTCTTCATTATGCATTGATAAGGTAAATGAAGAGTTATATCAGATGATATAAGAGCAACATTCCTCTAAATGTGTAACTCATTCTACCCATATAATTGCATAAGTCTTTATGAAGTACCTCAGCAGTGAAAAGCTATCAACATCCACAGGCTCTCTCGGTTTAAAATGGCATACTAGAAAAGCAATTCATCTCTTCCATGACTGTAAACCAGACCAGCATTACTTCAGCTTTATAGAGCTAATACAAAGACAAACTGGAGATAACTGACTTGTTTGTGGCAGGTCTGATTGTTTGAAGGACACTTCTTTTCTTCTTTTGCTGATTAACTGTACAGTAGATGATCAAAACTATTTTAGAGATGGCTCAAAAAAATTTTATGCCTTTCTCACCCCGAATTCCTAAACTATCTGTCATGATATCTTTACGGAGGGACCAGTAACTACAAAACGAACAGAAATACCATAGAGCACATATCTATTGCAAACTCAGCACTGGAATATGCAGAGGCCAATTCAGTCTATGCATTGTCCACCAGAACCAGTCCTCCCAAATTTGGTGCCGAACCATTTGTAATGAGAGAAAGGACATCCACTTATTGATTCATCCTTTTCGTTATCCAAAAGAAAGTTTACATACTTATAAATGCAACAAAATACATCAAACTATTGCATTCTCCCATTTTTTATGTAGCTCCATGTGATTTTCTGCAGCGTTCAATTGGCCAATTTGCAAGTAGAGCAAATATTTGCAGTATTCAAGCCATCATCTGCAAACGGTTTGTAAATATTTTACCTTTTAAAACCTATGGATTTTGTTGACACTGTTCTGTTGCTCTGCCAAGTTATTTTTTTTTTTTTTTAAATCAATGGGGAGATGCAGAATAAGATCTCCACACAGTTACAAGCTGGTCTGAAAGGCAGTGAAAGGTCTGCAGCTACAGAATATCAGTCCCCCCCACCCCAGCACTACTGCAGCCTGGCATCCCAGACTACCAGACACAGAACAGACACTTCATAGAGTTTTCAGTATGTTTAGCTTCTCTTATTTGCTTTTGCATAATATTTTGTATAGAAAGTAGGCAAGAAGTCAAACAAAAGCATCCACGTAGGTACGTGACCCTCTCCAAACCAAGCCCAGGGGAATTTATGGGGTTTTATCTGTTCAACACCACCATATCACAGACAGCAGATGGAAGTGAGAACTGAGCCTGATCTGAAGTCCTAGAGTTGTATTGAAATATAAAGGAAAAAGCGTAAAAGTAGCGATTGGCCTTTAATTTACTCAGCAACAAATTTTGCTATGTTAGGGTACTGAAAGTACCAAAAGCAAGAAAACCAGAGGTCTTAGTCTGCAAAACCAAGTAGGACAGTTTGGATATTTTACCCCAACTAACTATAATCTGACCCTTCCAGCTGTGAGGAATCTGTTCTAATCAATGTCTTATAAGGAAGTGTTGGAATAAATTTTCTTTTGCTGCACTACTTGAACTTGTGACATTCAGTTAAATTTTCTTAATGTTGCCACTGGCAAAAACACATTTTGTATATATCATGATTTGCTGAAGTTTCAGAACACCCTAAGGTGTCAAGAATATTAACGATCTTGCTTTTAAGGACTAAATTAGTTTGTCTTCTTGTGTTCCAGCAACAGTGTCCCCTCTGTTTGCAAAGGTGGAGTGCCTTACTACTAGCACTTGAGAGGAAAGAAAAAGTTCGAGTAGCTCATGCTGGGGGTCTCCCCCTTCCCTGCCCTCACAGAACCCCTGCTCAAACACACACAGCTCCCAGGGGACAAAACACACATGCTAAACACTTTATAAAGCAGTGAGCAATGCAATGGCTTATCATGGACCCCAAGCAATGCTTTCTGTAACTTCACTGATTTCAGTGGAATTAAACCTAGGTGGCTTTTGGCATGACCAGTCCAGCAGCGCAGAGAGGGCTTTTATTCCGAGATCCTGGTTTTGCTGGCACAACAGGGCAATTCACAGAGCACAAGGAATAGCAGCTGCAGTGAGGGGGGGCTGCCAGCAAGGACAGGCCCAGGATGAAGCATCAAACAGGAGCTAAAGAATGCCTTGTTCTTACTGGTGCATTAAAAACATAAATAAATCAGGCAGTGCATAGCCTACAACCATGTAGCACTGCTGCCTGCCTTAAAGTCTTAGTGGTGTGCTTTAAGAGTATTCATGTTATCACCTGATCTTTTCTACTTACCATAATAATTAATGTAGGAGCAGTACTCAGAGGGACCAGCTCCAAGGCCACAGTGGGGAAGAAGAAAGAGCACATTTCAAGAGGACTCCTTTTCTCAAATAAATAAAGAGGTACTTGAAAACCATATCAAATATCTAAAGCTGAATTTAATATCCATTTTTTACAGAGCTTTTTTGTTTTCCATTGAATTATGCAATATTATCTCAAAAAGTAGCATCTATAATTAACTGACAACAGGATTTGAATTAAGTAGGAGGAAATGGTGATTAAAAGCATGTTCTTTATCCCCCAAATTTAGTGAATCTGTATTAAATAGAGTCTGTGGGGAGACAGGGGCAACAGAAGCACAAAATTCCCTATCCAACTTGTAAATGTGTACAACACTTGTATTTTTTCTTTCCTGCTAGTCTAAAGTACTGTGTACATAGATTTCTCTCATATCCCCAAAAGCCAGCTTTTGAGGAGTAGAAATAGCAGAAATAATTCAGCATAATAGTGCCATTTTAATTTTTTTTTTGCTATGCAGTGGCATTGTCCCTACTGGATTACAATGGTGTGACTTTGGGTGGGCAGCACAAAGCTCTGCAAGAGCCCAGCTCTGCTCTGCTCCCTCCTTACAGCAACATCTTCCAGGCACAGCCCGACCCTCCTGCCTTGCCCTGGGAATGGCAGCCCCAGCTCTGCCAGGCCACTGGTGACACGGGGACCTGCCCTCCCATGGACACAGGAACTGCAGTGGGCAGGAACAGGCAGGTAACCCACGTCCCAAGCACCACAGAGGAGCTCTCTGCTAGGGCACGTCATCCCCAAAGAAGAACATCTCATCATGAATAATCTGGCCCTGCTGAGCCCCTTCCTTCCTGAAGTTCTGCTTTTATAAGAAAGCATCCCCTTTGAAGTCCAGAGAGTCAGAATAAATTATATTGTGTAAGAGAATCAACACTTACTGAGTCATGCAAAATTCTTTAATGTAGATTAGATTCAAGAGACTAAAGATGAGCGGGTATACTTTAATACAGAGAAAACTGTATGAAGTGGCTGAGACTTTATAAAACATTTTTGTAAAATTGTAGCGAGGGTTTCACTCCTTTTCCTCCTACAGCTTTGTCAGTCTCTTCTTTCTCACTCCTTACCTCTGCAGAAGGGCCAGCATACAGCTGCCCCTTCAAATTACTTGGTGCAACTCTACAAGTGCAAAGACGACAGATCACTTACACAAACTTTTCTAGTGATTAGCAGTACAGGTTGCCATAAAAAGCAGACAGCTTCTGGTACAGTGAGCTAATTATGTGGTTACTACAAAATAATGGAAACAGAAAGTAATTACGCTGTTGTAGGCATTACTGCTAACATACTACCTCTTATCTTGGTAACATTGCAGATAATTACCTCATGTCACTACACCGGCATTTTTTCTCTGTGCGGTTTTACACCTCAAAAAAGTAGAAAAGTTCCATGATTAATAACTACTCCAGAAAGTTTATAAAAGACCCAACTGCTCAAGAGACAAAGGACCACAGAAGCTTCAACTGGCCAAGAGATCAAGTACCAGGAACAAATGCACTCTGTGATGGAAAACCTGATTAAAATTTCTCAAAGAAATCATTACGGGTGAGAAACTAATTGAAAGACCTCCCTCCTGCCAGAGCTTTGCTAGAAAGAGAAGACTTCAAAGGCATAGAGGGAGAGCTAATGTTTTCACACTTAAAACTGAAAAAAGGCAATCCTCATGTTTGTGTTTGTTCAGTACACACTTCTCAAATGTTGCCCCCTCACGCTCTAAATCTGCTGGGTGGAAGATCTAAACCTTGAATATACAATGCTCTTTAGCTGGGGTGTATGGTGCTATTCTTCCATGCTGTGTGCCTGCCTATTCATGCGCTTTTATTCTTTATTCTTCAGACTGATATATAGTAAACAATATGGTTAGCCACTTAAAATTCTCTGGGTTATTAAAATGTGAGTAGCATTTTTTTTTCCTCTCTCCTGGATTTCATCTGGTACCACTACCTAATTAATATCCAGAACCCAGCAGGAATCTGAATAATAATAAAAAAAAACTTTTGTTGTTCCTTAAATAAATCTGTGTAATTTAAACCATAATCATGGGGATTTCATCAAAAGTAATTCAGTTCTTCCAAATCCCACACCATCGTTACAAACAACTTTGTAGTGCAATTTCCAAGGCAGGATATCTCTTCACTTTCATATTTTAAAGGAAACATTTCTAATGATAGTGAGAATGCATTTTATATGTAAAAAGCTGGGATCTGGATGGTTAGAACACAATGTACTTCCCCGCATCTTCTACCAATGCATACACCATACTGTAAAGGATCAGTTCTTACAAATCCTTCCTTCTCTCAAAGACACATTGTCTTATCAGTCGAGAGCTAAGGTGCAGTTGGAGTATAATGTAAGTCCATTTCTCACAAGCTTAGAGCTTAAGCACTTTGTTATTGGTTATNGATATACTCTATTCTTGCAAATTAAATTCTCTAGTTCTAGACCCCCGTAAGTTATTTAATTGTATTTATCTTAAGCTTGACTAACACTGATGTACATTGGAAACCATGACTAGCTAATATTCTAAATCCTATTTATTACCAGATATGGTCAAAACATGACAAAACTCTTTTTACCCACTGAAAAATAATAACTCTTGCAGAAATGTTTGCCCCCATAACCCTCTGACTGGAAATGATGCCCAGTTATCAGACACATACAAGTGAGTGAAAGCAGTTCCAAAATAGTCCTCAGCCTAGTGATTAGGACATTCCTGGAAGAAATAGGAACATCCCCTCATGATTCAGAGGAAGGAACTGAGCCTGGGTTTCCCTGCAGCCCAGATGACTGTTCTGGTCACTGGGCTATGCTGTCATCCTCCTCACTTGCTCTATCCCCCCCTGCCCATGGCCACTAGGACATTCAATTATTTATACCAAGTGGAACAAGTCCAACAGGAGAGACTGAGGCACACGGCATGCACCTGCTCTTCCAGTCGTATTTTGCACATTAATAAAAATTTCAAAAGCTTGACTCTTAGGACAAAGGATCATTTTCTGGCCAGTCCTATGCATTATGGGACAAAACAGAAAAGAAAATGGTCACAGCATTTGCAATAGTGCATTTCAGCTTTTCCACTGTTCTTTATAAATGTGTGCACTTACAAACACATGTAAAATATAGTAAATTGTCAGATAGGAGTAAAATAAAAATTAAGCACCTCTGATCATTTTAATGCATGTAAAATAAATAGAATCCTCATTCTCATAATTGAGCACTAGGTAGTTCTCATACTCATTTCAAGGATTATCAGCCCAACAGTATAATTTTAGTTTTTAAATATTAGGCATGATGTTAAATATAGCAGAAAGAGCGAAATACAAACCCGTTCAATGAAATGTACTTTAAAGAATCCATAAAAAGAAGGCTGGGGAATGCTGCATTAGAGCAGTTTTAAAGTGCAATCACACATGATTGCATAGAAAATAGAAAAAAGGTAGAGTTGTGCATCACAATGCTTCTGCAGTCTTTGTGATGATTTAGAAAAACTTTTGTATTCATTCATGCTTAGGCAAACAAGAAATTTAAATACCAACAGCTTTTCATTGATACAGCAACACAACATAGTGTTGGTTCTGCTGAATGTATGAAGACATAATTAAAAGCCCAGTTTCTTGGTGTTCTTTATATGATGTCTTTAACTTATGGTCATTCATATGGACTTGTAGTGCTTGATATCACCATATGTGCCCTTTGGATTTCCTTCCTGTCAAGTAAAGCAAAATCAAGCTCCTTAATCCAAAATATTGAACAAGTAACAGAATACCTCAGCATTTTTCCAAAGAGAAGACACTGAGTATCAATATTTGTGAGATTAAAATTGCACAGAAAAATGGATATGGTCTTACTAACACAATATTGGACAGCAGATATGGCTGCAGATATAAGAAAATTTCTTGTACTCAGCAAGGAGAATATTGTCCTACTAGGCTGTGGAGGGCAGGAAAGGCAGAGCTCCCTTTTTCCTGATAGATATCTCTCTTCTCTTGCCCCATGCCCCACTGCCTCCATTGCAATTTGATATGATGAAGATTTACACCTCTGGAGAATGTAGCAATGCTTTTGAGGAGAACGAGCCCACCTTTTGGCTCTTCAAGCCAAGAACTCAATTTCACTGATTGCTTGATTTATAGTGCAAAACCACTTATTGCAATTTACATGGGCACTGCTCTCGCTCTTTCTTGGTCTAGGAAAATCATTGTTTAAGTAAGGGTAACAATGGGGTTTTGCCATGGAAATTAGGATGCTGCTGTTCCCCATTTAGAAGAAAAGACTGAGGCTATCAAGAGGAGTAAAAGGATAAGACAAAGAATTAAAAACTATCTATCAAGGGAAAATTCCTTGATACTTGGACACTGAGTGTCCAACCAAAGTGTTTCTACATTTAATTTCTAGGTTTACACAAACTGAGACAAAGCACCTTCTCTCTATGGTGCAATTCCATATGTAGGCAGACAAGTATTTAATGTGATGTGCAATAGCAGTACTTCTATAGCAGTACTTCTATATTAC
>VYZR01000606.1:31209-49687 GCA_013400675.1 Oxylabes madagascariensis | reverse complement strand
ATCTTGGTTTACTTGCATACATTTACATCCCAATGAAAATCATCACGTTGGAAACATCTGAGTTAATTTTAGGCATTAAATTCAGCAGGAATATTCATATGAGTAAATATTTTCACAATTGCTTCTGTCCCAGAGGACAGACAGGAAATGGAACTTGAAGCCTAATACACTACATTTTTCTGTGAATATAAATTTCATAGGAGAACGTTGGATTTTTTCACTCTTTGCTTTTAAAAGAATAATTCAAATGATCAGATTTATGAAAGTGACTCTATCAAGGCTTAGTTTAGGAATTGATGAGGTAACAATATAAAAATATTTTAAAAGTACAAAAATATATTAAAAAATCAAATCCATGCTTCCTTTGTGTTGTTAATCTATGGGTTCTGTAAGGCTGAAGTTAAGCCTGTGTAAAATACAGTTTTGCATTTGGAAAGGTTTTTTTCTTCTAATGAGCTGGAAAATGTAGCAAAGTGGGTTTTATTACTATTCTTTCTTACTTGCCTCTGATTTTTTTCTTCGAGCCCATAAGAGGTTTTTGGCATGTCTTAGGCTGAAAGAATGTGTAGGTTCTTCAAGTGAAAAAATATTGCATATTGGAGTATGCATACGGAGTAATAAAGGTATTTGTGGTGATGCCAACTGTCTGTATTTTTAAAAAATGAAAATAACACTAAAAGAGGGAAGGACTAATTGTTCATATACTGCTTACAAATCCACTCCTTCAGCTCACTTTTATATCCACGTAGAATTGAACTGAGATTGTTATTATCAGTGTCCAAGTTTGAAAGTAATGGAGTTAAAGGCTATGGAACTCAAGCTTTTTTTCTTTTTTTAAGTTCACATGATTGATGTAGATTATACTGTAATTTTTCCAGGAGGTGCAGATGCAAAATTATATGGAATTTATGAGATGACAGTTAAATCAGCCCCAGTGTGCCCTTTTGCCTTGCAGCCCAGCCTCCTTCCCAGGCTTTTGTTACTTTGCCATCATGAAGGGGGAGTCATCTGCTTTCTGCAGCTTTTTGGTTGAAGTGATCTTTTCATGTTAAATCAAATGAAAAGTATTCACCACTTAACTGTTGTTGCTGTTTTGTTACCTTAAGCATTTACCTGACAAAAAAATAATCACTGCAATATCCCATTAGGCTTCCTCCACGATCAGATTGACAGCACTGTGCTGTTTTGGTTTAGATTAGTGGCTCATCATGGCTGCCGTTAAGTCTTTCGCTTTCCCTAAAAACTCTCTTTCAATTAATTCTTTTTTGTGAGAAGGTGAAGGGGCTGGTGCTCTCAGTATCCCCAGGGCAGTAACTGCAGCCATGTGCGCGCTCCGGTGCAGGTTTTGGTATCAGGACAGCAGAGCAGGGCTGGCTGGGGGAGTTCAGCAGAAATTCGCTGTGTGTGCTGACATCTGGGCTGCATTTTTGGTAAATGAGTGCCAGCAGGGTGATTGACAACAAAGGCAGCAGCTCCCTGAGCGCAGGAAATGCCTGGGAAAGGATGCTCAGGAGGACAAGTCATTCCATCCAGTTACCTTAATGGATCCTGGGCTATGAGAACCTCAACCAGGCTCTAAAAATTACTTAATATGAATAAAATATTTCTTTTTCCCTTGTATAATGGATGAGCTACCTTAAAATAGTGCCATGTGAATAAACCCCTCTAGCTCAACAGCAAAATGCTCAAGTTGTCATCACGTCTCTGCGTATGAGACCTGACTGAATCAGTTCTGCTCAATTCAACTGTAAAAACAAACCATGAGACCTGGGNATTGACAACAAAGGCAGCAGCTCCCTGAGCGCAGGAAATGCCTGGGAAAGGATGCTCAGGAGGACAAGTCATTCCATCCAGTTACCTTAATGGATCCTGGGCTATGAGAACCTCAACCAGGCTCTAAAAATTACTTAATATGAATAAAATATTTCTTTTTCCCTTGTATAATGGATGAGCTACCTTAAAATAGTGCCATGTGAATAAACCCCTCTAGCTCAACAGCAAAATGCTCAAGTTGTCATCACGTCTCTGCGTATGAGACCTGACTGAATCAGTTCTGCTCAATTCAACTGTAAAAACAAACCATGAGACCTGGGGATTTCAGTTACTCCCAGGAAGGCACCCCAGCATGTGCAGAACTATTCTCTGTGCAGGACACTCCACCTTAGGCCTGAATTATTATTATTATGAGGGGTGATTTGGGCTGCTGCCCTCAAAGACAGCCCTGAAACACTTTCTGCAGGATGTTTGCAGGTGCACCGTGTGAATAAACAAAAGGGACACTGAGCTGTACATTAGTACGTGGCAGTGGAGCTGAGTGGCACCAAGTCTGCATGCTGTATTAATGCAAACAGTAACCAAAGACATGGCCTGAGCAACATTTTCAGTTACTCTTTTCTGTGTATGATTAGAGAGGAAATGACTTCTTTTTAACTGTCCAGCAAGCACAGATTGAACATGGAACAAAGAAGCAGTAAATTGTTATCAGCAACTCCATCTTAAAAAGATTGAGACCTGAGATCTGATTTGATAATTCTGAGGCAAAGGCCATCTCCTAATTTTTTTTCAATAAGCATTTCTAGTCAGGTTTTAGTCATCAAGAACTCAGTTCAGTTTAAGTTTATACTTGTCTTGCTTCCACTGTTTCCTTGACTTCTACTCAGCTTGTGGGAATTTTGATTTAAAGACCAGTCCAAGAACTAAATATCAACAGTTGATGGGAAAATGCTTCTCTGTGCACCGCATAAAGGCATCATAACTTACACCCCTTCATTCTTCATTAATATGCAGTTATACAATTTATATACCACTTTAGTCATTAGCATATAAATTACCACCAATATACTGCATTCCCAGAGCAAAAATAAACCAGTGTGAGGAAAGGAAAAGCTACCACAGAATGCCTGGTATTTTTATATCTATAGCCGCTTCAGTGAATAATAACCCCAGAGAGTCAAACTCTTACACTTTGCTTCATTATGTAGAAATGTTGCTGTGATCACTTCCTCACCACTCTCAATGCCTTACAATTTGAAATATCAAAATATTTTCCTGTTTGGAAAGCAAGCAAGTATTTTTGTAGAATATTCTAAATAAAAATCTAAAATCAGGTTGATATTTTTGTTTTACAATGTCACGCAAGCTCCAGACTGGAAAGCATTTTTTCCCCACTCAGAAGAATGGTAAATTTGTAATTGTCTTTATTAATGATCTGTTTGCTGATCTTGATGACTTGGGTTAACGCAAAAGCAGCTTTGAGGGCAGGAGGCAGAAGCTGTGGCAACAGGACTGAAGTGAGAGCCCCTTTTGAGAAGGTTTGCTGTAGAGACATCCACGTGTGCCAGGAAGCCAGCCTCCATAGGGACACGTGGAAATAGGTGGCAACTTTCCATAACATTTTGGGGTTTTAATCAAAGCTGGAGATGTTTCTGTGATCTGTTGGATTCACAGTGGAAGATGATAGTGGAAATTCACAAAGCTCAGATGAAGAAGAGCAAGCCATCACAAAACAAAACAAAACAAAACAAAACAAAACAAAACAAAACAAAACAAAACAAAACAAAACAAAACAAAACAAAACAAAACAAAACAAAACAAAACCCAAACAAACTGTAAAAAATCCACTTGGTGAATTTGCACAACTTTATAAATGTCACTTTATTTGCATTGCAATAAAAACACCAGCTTGCATCCTTTTCTGCTTTAGAGATGCATTATCAGCTCCTCAAGATCACAGTTTCACGTAGTTCAATTGTTCCTCAAGAACACTTTTTGTTTTACAAGGACAGAGCTTTTTGACAGTCTTGTTCAACACATAATTAGAACAATTAAGTCATTTTCAGTTAACTTCAGCAGCAAAGAACCCTATAGACTTTAATAGGAGAAGGACTGGCTTTGAACTAAGTTTAGGCATGATTTTTTCCTTATGCCTTTGAAGACACAAATAAAATAATCTCTCTCACATGGCTGGATTTGCTGGTTAATTATCCACAGCATCTGCAGCACAGAATCCAGTCTTGGGCCATTTCAGGTTTGGCAAGACTCAGAAAACTTCACCCTTGCCAGAATCACTGACATCTGGAATTACCAAGAGCCAGGGGCTGGCCGAAGTTGGTGACTTTCCATGTAGGTAAAAATGTATTGCACATTCATCACCACTCATGGCTGGGCTTCCCATTGCATTGTGTTTTTGAAAATATCAAAAGTCTTTTATTTCTTGCTAGAGGTGGCATCCAATATCATGAGAAAATATGGAGATTTTCCTACAATAAAATAGCAAAAATTCTTGTGCTTTTTATGGAGTGTGAATGGCAAAGTTCTCATTTGAAACTGTAACTCACAACAGTTTTAGGATTGCTCAGAAATAAAATCAGAGTCTTTCCTGTAATAGAGGCTGTCACAAGGTCTGTGTCAGGTGAAGTGCAAAATGTAGATATTTGTAACTGTGGTGTTATTTCCCTCTCTATGGACAGATCTTTTTTCACAATCAACTATGGATATACATAAAAGCGACAGCAACTTCTCCCTTCTGGTCACCTCTGAGAGCTGGAAGGAACACTCTGAACACACCAAATAATGTCCCAGCCATGGTCTCCTTATCAAATGGTCAAAATGAGCAATGCTTCTCTCTGATAAAATTTGTGTCACTTCTAGTATAAATACTGACAACGATTATTTGGCAGTCTTGAAATACTCTGAGTGGTTTTTCCCCTGAAAGTTGGCTTTATCCTTGATATCATTCCATATTGGTGCAGTGCTGGGAGGTTCATTGCTGGAAGTGCAACAGGCCCCACTCTGTCAGAGTTCTCTCCGCAGTCCTGTTATTGAGATGGAGGCTACTGGGAAAAGGAGGATATTTCTCACCATTTTGGGAAGTGTTACTGATCCCTGAGGAAATGCAAACATCCCACACTCAGTTACTTTATTCAAGTGTAATTTAAAACCGGCTCTCAAGCATAATGGGATGTTACAGCCAATATTTATTTTTCTTTCATTAGATAAATAGTATTAAATTGCAATCCTTGAGAAAATTGTACAGACTGTATCACATTTGAATGTGTTTGAGCTTGAGTCTCACTCAGGCAAATTCTCATCATATTCAAATAACCATCATTATGCAAATAAGAACATCCTCATTGCCGAGCAAGTTTAAAATGGATGGTTGTTTTTTATCGTGATGGATTATCTTCCTCCTGGTAGTAGCTGCATGCAGCTTACAAGAGCTGTACAGATCCTGGTTATTCTTCAGATTTCTTTTGCCAGTTGCAAGCTGCGTTTTTTGCCAGCAAGGATGGATTTTGATTGTTCCTCTTCCCATGCTTGAAAAACAGCACAACCAAGCTTTTCTTATCACCAGGGCCTTTGGCTTCTTGATTGGACTGAATGTCCATGTAACAAATAAGGTTATTCTGTGAGAGCCATTTTATTACATCAGTACTGCCTCAAGGTAAAAATTAATTATAATTCTGAAAACTGTAAATATAAGGCTGCAAAAGTCATCTTCATGTTTTCTCTCTGATGTAGTGTTGTACAAAAGGAACAGTGGCTGCAATAAGTTACAGCATTTAGCCCAAACATAGGATCTCTACCTGCAAAATAATGTGAAATACTTAAAAGCAGTGGATTGTTATGGAGATGGGAGTGTCACAAGGACCTCTTACTCGATTTGTTAGCCTGTTATCAGATTCTTCTCCAACCTGTGCAGAAAATGGCTAATTTTCAGCCCAATTATATACTGCAGATGAAATGCACTGCATTGGTTACTTGTGACAAACAGGAGCACAGTGAAACATGACACTACAACCAACATCTGTTGCAGGACAATTTTTGCAGATGATGTTCCCTTTAACTTCAAAAACACGAGTTCTATGAAATCAAAGAAATAAATTCATTAGAGCCCCAACTTTTTCACATGATCCAGGATTCACAGCAAATATACCAGTGTCATCTATATTTAAGCCTACAAAATTTTAATACTTCACTCAAAGAAAATGTCTACAATCTACCACATCTTAAATGATTTTTCATTTTTACTTTATGATATTTAGAAGAAAAAAGGTCTGCAGCAGAAATAATTCTTTCTGTTCTAACTTTACAAAGTTCAATTAATGCAATGAGCAATAAATAACAAAACCAATCCCCCTCATATTTGGATTAACTGCAACCTTCCAGGCCCTTTCTGTTCTGTTCTCTTGGTTCTTCTGCCAAGCATACTGAGGATTAAGAATTCAAAGTAAATAGCTGGAAAAGAAATGCTTCATTCTCTGCAGAGAGAATGTGCAAATGAGTTACAGGCCAGGCAGACCTGTTATGATAACAACATTGCTCTTATTTCTATTTACAGTTAATATTATTGCTCCTGTAAATTAAAAATGCCACCAAACTACTTGAAAAGAAATTAGAATCTATAAATAGCTACTCTATGCACACTGTATTGTTTCCAGCTCTGTTAAGGAAATACATTTTCCTCCTCTAGTCCAGCAGCTCATCCTAAGCAGTTATATCTGCATGCAAGTATGTGCTACAGGCCAAAATCTGCTTCCATTTATATCTTTCTTTTTAAGATCACTATCTTAAAGAAGTGGAACAGGATATTTTCTACCAGATTCTATCCCTGGCCATTTGTGTGTAATCCTGAAATAATAATCAGTTCCTAAGCATGGTTGATCATAAGCAGTTGTCAGTGTGGGTTATTTATTAAAAGACTGATTTTTATGCATTCTCTCGTGTACATTTCCATTTCTTTGAAACTCATTCTTCCAGTAAAGTTAAATGCCCCTCAGATTTCTAAATGAATAGAAGTTTGTTTTAGAGTAGGTCTTCACAGACACATGAAATCATGAGATTTAAACTACTTTTCTAAGTGCTAGGGGATAGGGGTGGTGTTGACATTTTAGGCTTTTTATCTTTAAAACAATAGAACAAAATATCTGTGATAGGAGGATTCCTGTAGATACCTAATGCCAGAGGGGAAGGCCTTGGCAAGGAATATTACATTTGTTGTAGTCTTTCCCAACAGCACTGACTCGGAACTTCTGCTTCCATCAACCACGGAGCAGATAATCAAATCTGTACTTTTAGTCTCAACACAGAGCTAAATCCTGGAGTGCTGAAAGTTGCTTTGTTTGGGAAGGATCAAAGACATGCCCAAGTTCCTGCACTTTGATACAATTAGGAAAGAGCTGATCGGCTTTTACAGCACTCCAGGGGTCATGGGATGGAGTTAATGAAGAAACAAAAGGTGCAATAAGGCAGAGCTCTGCTCTGAGTGAATCTGTGAGAGGGGCAGCTCTGCCAGGAAAACACCCCCAGTCTGCCCCAACCCTTTTCTGACAGGCAGTCCTGGGGATATGGAAAAGCCTCGGCAAATCCTCACTGGAATGGAGATGTAAAATGCATAATTCCTTGTCCTGGGCTTGGAAAAAGAACTTACTGGCAACAAACTGTTGCAGTCTATGTTTTTTTAAAAAAGCGGAGTTGCATTTCAAAAATATAGAATGAGTAGGATGCTGAGCAGTTGTGTTATAACTCCTGTTTATATCCAGTGAAACTTTGGATGCAACAAGGCACATCCAGCCCATCTTAGAGAAGGGATGTGCATGCACCTGCCATGATATTTCGCATAAGGCAAGAGTGTATTGTTACATTTTAAAAGGCAAAGCCCCCCATACTGGATAATTTGTTTGTTTTGTTTTGCTTTATTTTTAAGGAAGGAACATGGTCTTGTATTGCAAGAACCTTCTAACAGTTTGGATTTTTTATTTCCAGAACTGATTCCATTGGGGTATCAGTGGTGTTAAGGGAAAAGAAACAATTATTTTAGAAAATGTGGCTGCACCCCTTAAATGAAATAAATGAGCTATAGCCTCTTTGTGATTATAGAGTTGAATTCATCTTGGAAAATTCTGTGTATTTCCCTCTTTTACCAGTGTGTTGTGTTTCACCACACAACTCTTTACAAAACAGGAATTGAGGCACCACTCATGCCATCACCTTTACCTCTAAAACAACTTTTTTGCACAGCCTGGGATTAAAATTATTTTTCCTTCGGCTAATATGAAAGTTGTTAATTCCTATAATGCTGGTGTTGTTTATCTAACACAGGCAAACAATTAACTTATTAACAGTACATTTAATTGAATTGTTTTGCTGCTTATTGTGTGCAGAGTGCGTCGTTTGTGTCCTTCTTAAATGGCAAATAATTTCTTCACTGCTGTCATTTTCACTGGCTGGAATGGATGTGTCTTTAACTGTTCGTGCTGCTTGCTTTGCTTTGTTTTTGGATAGGCCAATAACCCCTTTGCTGAGAAGTGCACGGCTTCCGTTTCTATCACTAACTACAAGGACATGGGAGAGAAATCACTTTTTTTTTCCCTGATCAGACCATTTGCAAAGTTTAGCTTAATCTAAACTACTCTGTTGTGCTCTAAAACTGAATCCAGGGATATTTCTCCTAGTCCCGGTCTCCCAGGCTGTAATTCTGGCTGAGCACAGCGACTCTTCCTGTCCTGCAGCAGCAGAGTTACGACAGCACCACAGCACATTCTTCAGTTCAAATGTTGTGCCAAGCTCACAGAGAGAGAGCACAACAAATAAATGAAAATGAAATCAGCTGCTCTTAAATAAAATAAGAATTGCAGAAGGATGTAGCTTACCTTGTGAGCTCCATTTCATAATGACAGCTGGTTTATTACACCTTTTACAGACCGTGTGTTTAATCAATATAAAACTCTACTAATGTAACAAGATCCCGCAATGTTTTCTGACAAGTACTTGTAAATTTTTCTGGAATACTTCTTGTTAAACAAAGATTAAATGTGCCTATTAAAAGCGGGCAATAATGTTCCAGGAAGAGAGCTTTATTTCTCCACATGAAATGGGTACTGGGAAAGGATTGTTAGGCTCTGTAAACTTAAAAAAATGAGGTAGTGACAGAATAGCTATTACTTTATATAAATAGTCCAATAAGCAAAGCTGCACTTGCCTTGGACTACATGACTGTGAGATTCTCAGCAGTACAGAAAGCAAACAATTGTGTTCATTCCTACATATCAGCACTTCAGGTAAAATAATCTGAATTGCATCAATTCCATGGTATTAATTGATACTGTTTAATTAAATCACCTCAAAATGCTTTGCTGAGGGTATTACTCACTCTGTAATGGTGTCACTAACCTGGCAAATGTCACTTTAATTTTCTGAGTACAAAACAACTTGAAATGGTGCTGGACAAAAAAAAACTTGAAATGATGCCGAACTTAAAAACTTGAAATGATGCCGAGCATAATTGAGATTTTAATTTGCTGTCTGAATCAATGAGTGCCAGATCATGAACATCCTCACTTCCACTGATGATCAGCTAAGCATGGAAAGTCTTCCTGCCCTGTTGTAACCAACTCCATGAGCTGATGTTCATCACAGAAGAGAGCTCAAGTTTTTGACCTTCCAGTCAGAGGTAGAAGGGTTCAGTGCTGCAGAATAACTCCTTAATCCTTAAACAAATGCTAAGGGCATGCCCAAAGCTTAGGTTTCTTTTAAGAAAGAAAGTGAAGCTGATGCCCACGAGCAAGATCATCTGCATCATAGAAATGGAGCATGTCAGCAATTTGCAGTCAGCTGTTAACCTTGTGGGTGAAACAGAATTCTGTGGGATAGAAAAAGCATTTCCTGGGTTTTCCCAGACAGGTTTTGTGGCTCAGACCCCATAAAGAGCCTGATTTTGCTGCGCTTTGAGGGGTCTGACACCTGCATCTGCTGCTTTTCCTCAATCACTCCCTGTTCCCTCCCAGGTGAATGCCCTCACCACTAGGTTCAAATGTCACTACAGTGTCACACTCCTGGCAGAGACCCCTGACAGAAAAATGTGACTTTGCCATTGAAGATCATTCCAGACCTGCTCAGGAAAGACCTCGATGTTTACTGCACGTTGCCAGTTACATAATTCAGTGTTAAATCTAGATTTATGTGATTTTGTGATAAAGATTGCATTTGCTCTAATCCTGGGATAATCCTTGCTTATTTTTGGAGATCCTTGAAAACAAACTCTGTGACAAGATCTATAGGTATTCTTAAAAACTTAAGATGATCGATTAACAGCAAGTCTCTTTTTTGGCAATTCTCCTGGCCAAATAAAGTCTTTTGATGCTCATCCAAAGATGTAAGAGATTGCATTTTTCTCCTTGTGCAATTCACAAGCCAGACTTTTGAAGTTAATCATGGCTTAATGATATGTACCAATATGAGTTAGATGAGAATCAGGTAATGAAAGAATTCTCTCATAAAAACCCACCAACTAATTTCTTCATAATACTATGGAATAATGATTTTGGAAAATACAGTACTTCAGAAAGACAATATTTTATTTCTACTCCTTCAGCTTTTCATCTAAAAATATTTATAACAACCCTAATACCTGTCTTTCAAGTGTTCAGAGCTAGTAGCAAAAGTTTTTTAGTTTTTTTTGTAGTTAGCCTGCCAGCAAATGTTCCAGTTTCCAGGCCTCTGTGCAGGTGCATGGGTGAGAGGCCGGGTCAGGAAAAGAGCAGCTCAGGGTAGGAAGGGAACGTGCAGGTCGGAGTCTGGGGTGGGAGTGGCACTGCTCAGCCCAGGGAAGGAATATTCCGTTCTCTCTGATGCACTGCAGCTGGATGGCTGCCACAGAACAAACGGCTTCCAATGAGATACCTATGGATTGATGTGTAATTGAGTATTTGGAAACTTCCTGCTTATACAGAAAAATTGTCTCTGGGAAAGACCTTGGTCCTGTGTGATTTTTTGTCCGGGGGAATGATGCAAGCAGGCTGCTCTGGAGGGCAGAGTGAAGCTCCTGCCCTGATGCTGTGGTGTGTCACTAATGCATGCTCTGGTGGCTGCAGCAGTGCCAGGTGTGACTCTGCCCTGCCGTGTCCCCGTGCAGGACTCGCTGCTGTGCCACACCAGAGCACACTGAATGGAGTGCTGTGCATTCAAACGTTTACACTCCGTTCTCCCGGGAGAAACTGAAACAGAAATCCAAACCTTCATTTCCTCCACGTGGGTTTTACTGGGCTCTTGGGTATGCTGGGTAGCTTTTATTCACAAAACAAATGTAACACCAACGAACTTGTGCCTCTCCTGTGGCTTGGGGACAGATAATTACAACAGCAGTGCTGTGGGACCAAACACCAGCAGCTCCCTGCAGTGGAATTTTAAGCATCATAGGTAGTTCCTGGTAAACCTGGCTTAAAATTAATCCATTAAAAAAAATCAATCTTCTTCTTAAACTCCCAAACCATCTCATTCTCTCTCTTTATTTTTTCTTCCCGTTTTGCTACTGTACGTTCATTGCAGGTTCTCATCCCTCAGCTTTTCAATTTTGCATGCAAATTTGTTTCTTTTTCACAGGACCTTGTTTTCAGAGCTGTTGGTTTGGGGGTCTTTTTGTCACACATTCACAGAGCTAGTGTAATTTTCCCCTCCCCAATTTCTTCTCCAGCAGCTCCAACTGCAAGGACAGCCAATGTTTATAGTGAGAAGGTTGAAATATTCTGGATATCTTCCGTTGCTTCCTCCCGTTTACTGACGCTGCAGTTTCAATACGAAATCTACTATAGTGTGGAAGCTGTTTGCAATATAGTGTAAGGGCTTCCTACCATATGCTCTCCCATCTGTGATAAGAATGAGGGCTTTGGAAAAAAAGGCAAAAATTTCAGTGTGACTGAGTTGAACTGTATGCAATTTCTGCCTGCTTTGAGGAAATCTTGAAAAGTAAATATGTGCATTATACATGTCATGAATTCTTCTGCCTCCTGTTCATTCCCCATTGCTGATGGAGCATTTTCTGTGTGAAAAACAGTGGCTGAGATCTCTGGAGAATGAGTGGAACTGAATACACCTCGGGAGCTTAGCTCAGTAATCAGTTTGCAGACACTTTAATTGCTTTCAGTGCCTTTTAGCCCTTCAGTGCTGACTGACACTCTGGAAAGGGCAGGTAGAACTGTTATGTACAGATGTTAAACTCACTCACAAGTGTCCCTGTAACTCCTTTAAGGCCTTTTGTGGAACCTGCTGCCCTGGCTACCTCTGGTATTTCCAATGTAAGGGAGGCCAGACAGGAAGGGGTCAGTGGGCTGTACCAGACAGCTTAAACACCCCCTAAACTACCAAAAAACTCACAGAAGAAGGCAGAAAGATGAACTGTTTAATTTTAATGTCTTTATAGAAATCTCGTTTAAGTCTTACAAGTTTCTGTATTGCAAAGATCTTTCCTCCTGACGTGTCTGATATCACCCTGCCATGGAGTCAGCAAATCTGGATTTGGAGGTAAAGGGTTCTCTGTCTCCTAGAGTAGGTTTGAATTTGGCTCTATAGAACTACTCATTTTGCTACACTGGATCTTCCATTCATAAATATTTTATAAAGAGTCAATAAATTATTAACCTCTAATGGCATTACAACATGGATATAATAGTAAAAAATGTAGTAATCACGTTACTGCTGGGTATTACCTATAAGCAAATAACAGACTTTATTAGACATAACAATCATTTATCCCCCATTAAAAATCGATTAGACTTACAATTTACAGACTAACCCTAAATACACAGTGTGATCTAAAACACACAGAATTTGGTATGCAGACAAAATCTTGCAGAACAACACAGCCAATATTTTGGGCAACAATTCTTCAGCAGCCAACAGAGAACCAAGAATGGAAGCAGACAAATATTTTCCGTATGATTCTCTTATTTAAGTAATGCCTTTCTTTCTGAAACCATATTAAGCAAGACAATCAGTCAGTGTGCTTTGAGGAACTCAGCTAACTATTCTTTGATATCTAGAAATGGAAAACTTTACAAACTGGAAGTTTTGCCTTTTCTTCTAATGCCCTTGGTTTACTGTTTCATGTCATTTATTTCACTATATTCTATGCATTTATGATACCTATGTAGTTCAGATGCCGATTCTTGTCTCATTTTGAGGAGAAAATGCGTCGTGCTTTGGTGCCAGAATGATGTCTGGAGCCTCAGTGAGTAACTGGAGCACTAGGGGTCACTGGCACTCCATCGGTAGCTGGCTTCTGGCGACAAACAAGGCTGGCTTTTGTCGCAGCAACGAGCCCGTTTCCCTGGGAATTTCGGGAATATTTGTGCTGCCCAGCAGGAGACTGCTTTAAGGTCTAACGTGTGCGCACAAGTCGGCACCATTTGTGTTTATTCCTTGGGGCTTTGGGTTTCTCGTTCCTCCCAAGTTCTTGGGCTGTGCTGTTTCTGTATTTCAGCCTAACCTACAGCTGTAAACTGCTCTACCCTGTTCCATGGGGCTGGGAAACTCCGAATCTTTCCTTGTCACAGGAATCAGCCTGGGGCACAAAAATGCTCTCCCTGCGAGGTTTTTGCAGCACTCCTTCTTTCCAAGAGATGTTGAGCACAGAACATCAGCTGGTTCTCAGAAAAAAAATTCTAATCACTGAAGATCAGACCCCTACTCACAATATTGTGTTACAAATTGAAATCCATGTATTTAATGATCCTTCTACTAAAAATGTCAGTTGATTAAGCATAAAAGTTGCATTTTTAATCCTGTTAATAGAATTGCTGTATTTTCAGTATTTTTTTGTATTGAAAAGGAAAGTCTAAATGATGAATTAAGGAATCTCTGTCTTGGTTTTCCAGAAAAGGAAGCTGGCAGTACATGCAGGCAAATGTTTTCTTCTCTCCAGAGTAATTTAAAATGGGTTTTGCCTTCATTGCTTGCATCCCATCAACTTGTCTTTAGTTACATCTCAGGTCAGGCAGGGTAACAACATCTTCTGTTCTGCTGTTTCACGTTATCTGCTCCTACAAACTAGTGAGTTTCCAACTGCTCCACTGGGAATGTTATCAGATTTCCGATTGGACACGCTGCCTGTGAGCATCGACATTCCAGCCACTTGGATCACCCTGCCTGCGGTAACTTGGCAGGTATTGGTGCCTTCGTGCCTGTTCATTTTCTCACAATATATAGAGATTTCTCCTCATACTGACTTTTCCCTGAGGTGCACACATATTGGTTTGTTTATTTATTGAGTTTTCTCTGAGCTGGCCTCTGCATCTTGTGTGATTTGGTCCTGATAAATCATTGCACTTTATTGTGATAGCAGTACAGTAAGTTGCAGCCACAGCAGCTTTTAAAGCCCTACTGTCAGATGAAGCAGGTTAATATATAAGTTCATTAATTCAAATCAAAAAGCCCTCTTAGATACACCTTTGCCTATTACAGCGCTGCTGATTTGGCTGATAAGAGCCTAGCTGTGTTGTGATAAGGTCCTTTATCACTTTTAGAATGACAAAGGGAATCATTTGGAACTGAGATATTTCTCAGTTTTCACTGGAAACAAGTAAAGGAGAGTGGAAACTCTGACATCACCTCCTTTTCCAGCGGTGGTGAACTGACAGCAAGGCCAGCACCACAAAGCAGGGCTGCAGGAATGCTGCTCCCCACTGGGGCTGCTGTTTGATCATGAGGGAGGTGGCACTCAAGGGGCACTGCCACGGACAGCAGAAATACAAGCTGTCAAACACATCTTACTTTCAGCCTGGCCAGGATTCTTCAGTGACTCTGCTTTTCTCATCAAACAGAAGCATTATAAGGAAATCAAGTTCATTTTTTATCTCCCTCTGTGGCTTGAGTGAACAGATGAGAATTAACAAAGATTTAATGCTTCATCCTGCTGTCACTGAAACAAAAATCTAAGTGCTGGTTAATGTCAAAAAAGCGTGAAATGCAGAAATTAAGAGGCAACTGAAGCGTGTGACTCAGTGTGGTCTTTGTGCCATCTCCCATTAAGCTGTTCTGATTTTCAGAGGATTTCTGTGGGAGCATCACAAAGAGACTCAGCTGTGACAGTGGCGCAGCTGGCCAGGATGTGGGGTACATGAGAACCCGAAGGAAGCCCCTTCCCCAAAGATTGGCATTACACAGACAGAGAAAGGGCCACAGATAGGTGTGATGAGGAAATAAGAGATAGAAACATGAAATAATAATGGAACAACTTAGGCTGTGCATTCTAAATGGCAGTCACTGTACACCTGCTGCATCATCGCTGCTAAATATTTTGAAGACAACACATGAAATTGTATAAAATTGCTGGGAGGTCAAGCTGATCATGCTGCTGCCTTTTCATCTTCTGAATCTCTGACTCTAATTGCTGCTCTCTTTGAATGTTGTGTAGTTGCAAACCCAGATAATCCATTTCAATGCCCTCTGTGCAATCCCAAGCAAAGGAGAAAAAAAACAGGAGTAAAAATCTGTCTTTGCAAAAATCAATGGCAAGGCGCACACTGACTTCAGCAGCACCAGGATTTTTCCCTCAGAGTGTAATTGAAAGTGAAAAATATTTTTGGAGAAAATATATAACTGCTCAGGTTAAAAGAGCCAATAACATGCCCAGCTGTTCCAGGTCTGTGGGCACTGAGAGACAATTTTTAAATGCAACTGGCTTTTTAAATCAACTGTTTCCTTTCAGATCAGTAGGCATATTCTGTGTTTCCATGTCTTTTTATCTATCTCCATAGATTTATTTATTGAGATATCTCTATCTCTATCTATCTATCTAGATGTGAAATCCTGGGCAGAGGAACATTTTTGCTCATGTACCTGGCTCCAGTTTTCCCTTGTCTGCAGTTCTTTACCTTATCAGTGGGGCTCCCCCCAGACCTGTGCTTTTAGCCTGTCAAAAATGGGACATTACTGCTGAAAAAAAACCCACCTCAAACAAAAATGGGAATTGATAAACTGATCAGAACAATTAGTAATTTTAATGACATGAAGTTGATGTGTCACACTGCAGATAAACCAAGAAGTCTCAGGGTGAGGATGGATCTTTTCATTACCTTGTTGGGTGTGGATTAATCAGTTTCCTATCTTTTCCATCAGGTTGTGGGTTTTCAGGTCTCCTCACCCTCGTGTTTTCCTAATGCCAGTTCTTCCTCCACAATTAGTTATGTTAATCACCCAGAAAAGATGAGGCATTCTTGGCAAAACAACATATTGCTAATGAAACAGGAAGATATTTTCTCATTCTGAGTGGTATGAATTGCCGTGATTTCCATGAGCAGCGCACAGGAAAGGTTTTCATCCCAGAAGCGCTGGCCAGGACAGTTTGCACAGCTGATGTGCTGTCACCTGCACTCGTGGGCACAAACTGGAACTGGGACACCCACTCTGCAGGGGAGATTTCACTGGCTTGACCTTCAGCTGGCACTTCAGCAAAATGCCCCCCAAACCAAAAGTGAGATTGTTTTTGGGCAGGGCAGGAAACGGGTGCACTCGCTCATCTCTAAGGGACTGAACACTGAAGTTTATTCAAAAGTCACTGGGCTTTGAGAGGGACTCGAGACCCAAATCTGGTTTGTGGGGTAACAGGATAGTGGAAGAAGAGGAGGAGGATGCTGACAAAATATTAAGTGTCCATTACTACCTACTAAAAGTAACAGGTCTGCAGAGTAATCTGGAGGGGAAGGGTATTGATGCATCAAATTTAATAATTAGTTAGTGACCTTTCAGAATTACTTTAAAAAACATTAAGGAAAAAGTAATAGCTCAGATTAATTTTTTTCCTCTCACAAGACCAAACTAAAAAATTAATCTGTTCAGTGAGTAGCAGCATTCTAGATGAAGAATCCTAGGTTCCATAGTTTCCATATTTGGGCTGAAAAATTAAATAAGTGCTACCAAGTCTATTGTTTCAACAACAACATTGCAAAATATGAAGAGAAGGGAAAGAAGCTAATTTTGCAAACATAATATGGCTTGATTCAAAACTCTCTTTCACTCTGCATTTCTGTTACAACTTCTGCCCTTCTTTTATTCTAGTTGCCCTGAATAACTGCAAGGCCTTCAAAGCCTATGCACAAAACATCTCCAAATGGTGCACAAAATTACTGAATGTAAAAGCATAGAGGCAGAAACTGGAGAAGTAAAAGGAGAAGAGAATCTTGGTTTGGTTTTCTTATCATTTCAGTACCTTTTTTTAAATTACTTTGGTGACTAAACTGCCCACACCTGTATCTGGAGAGAAAGCTCTCCCTTTGCACTTTACATACTTTGCAGAGACTTCTTTTTGAAGCTCCTTCACCAGAACACAGATTAAGAGGAACGTTACCCTGGCACATTCCACCCTGCCACTGAGTGAGGCTGGACACTGACTTCCTCCTCCGGAGCACGACTGCTGTGTCTGGGACAGAGAGTGTTGTTGAACAATAATTCTTCTGTGTTGTACAACACCGCGAGGCCGCAGCGCCTGCCAGCAACAGTTATCTATCCTCTGTCAGGTGGGGGATGTTCTGAGCCGCTACATTTGTGTTTAGTGCAATGCCAGTTCTAGAGATGTGCTTCATTTCAGCTCTGGGGAGCCTCTCAGGAGCTGGGAATCCTTCCAAAGCTGACATGAACTTCTAAAATGAATTCACACCACCACACAAAATGCAGTCTTTTCTCACTGCATGGGTAATCGTGTTCCTCTCAGTGTTGGCAAACAGAAAGTGTGCAAAGTTTATTTTGATAGACTATTTACAGCTTCAGTGTTGTGGATGTTGATATACAGACGAGTATTTTTATTGTTCCCAAACATGTACTCCATGAAGGAAGAAACTGACCATAAATTCTTGTGGCTACTTCTTGTTTTGTTTTGTTTTGTTTTGTTTTGGCCGTGGTAAATTGCATTTTGCTGCAATTCTATCTGCCAAGGATAATATAAATCTCAGTATTAAGCTTGACCAAATGTTTGGGTTAGTATTGATACCTTCTGTAATGGAAAGCCTGAGGTCGGTTCTTTTTCCCCAGCACTTTTGGAGACTATTTTAGACCAAATGTCGGTGTTTTTGCTGCTGTTTTTGCAACATGTACTAAGCAGTCCATTACACACCCCTCACATTATTTCCCTATTCTGCCTGCACCGCCCTTGGTTTGTCTCACGACTTCGGGAGAGCTGAAAACACGACAAATTCTGCTGAGGGAAGGAGCCAAAGGCTCGCCACGTGCAGCAGCGGGCTGATGCCAGCAGCGCGTCCCTCGGGCAGCCGCAGGGATGCGGTGTTTGATGCGCGTCCGTCCGGGCGGCCTCGGGGATGGTGCCGGAGCGGCTCGGGGATGGTGCCGGAGCGGCTCGGGGATGGTGCTGGGGCTGCTCGGGGATGGTGCCGGAGCGGCTCGGGGATGGTGCCGGAGCGGCTCGGGGATGGTGCTGGAGCGGCTCGGGGATGCTGCGGGAGCATCTCGGGGGTGGTGCCGGGGCGGCTCGGGGATGCTCCGCAGTGCCCGTGCTCCCGGAGCCGCCTCTGCCCTGCCCCGTGTCCCCTGCTCTGCCCAGTGCCCTGCCCTGTGCCCTGCCCGCCGAGGATGAGCCGGGTTCTAGCCCGGGGAGCGGCTCCGCCGCCGCCTCCGTCCGCGCCCAGGGGGACCGGGCAGGGGCTGGGCAGGAACCGTGCGGGGCCGGGCGGGGCCGGGCAGCGGGGGCCAGACA
>VYZR01000606.1:0-30979 GCA_013400675.1 Oxylabes madagascariensis | reverse complement strand
GGGGGCGGGAGGTGCGCGCCGGCCGCCGCCGCCGGCCCCGGCAGCCCCGAGCGCCTCCCCGGCCCTCACCCGCTCCCGGTGATCGCCTCTGGTGCACAAAGTCACCGGGTCAATGAGGAAATTCAGAACTTGAGAAAAGAAAGGGAAAAAAGAGCGCGCAACAGCGAGCCCCGCGCGTGTGGAAGGTTTCGGGGCTGATCAGCATCGCCGAAAGGAGAACTCGGGAGCCCCCGGGAGCCGCCGCCGCTGCCCGGGATGCGCGCTCCGGCCGTGTGAGCGCGTCCCCCGGGCCGGGGGCAGCGCTGCCCCAGCCCGAGCCCGGCATCTGAATCCAAACTGACTCCTTCTTCTTTATTGCGAGGAGAGGGGGGCTTTTGCACAGCATCATCTGTTTGGAAGAAAGGAGGGAGGAAGGGGGAGGGTTAACGCGAAAGAAGTAAGTCTGCTCTGCGAAGGAAATGCCTTTTTGCGCTTTCCAGATGACCTTTTCTGAAAATGTAGTCTCTCCAGCTGACCGGTTTTGATTTTGACAACAAAGTGCGTGAAACTGGTCCCTAAGTGCCGCACAAACCGTAGGATGTGTGCTTCCGGGATTAGCAATATGGGGCATCTGCTGTCGCCTCTCCTCTTGAGCCTGGCAGCAGTCTTTTCCAAAGGTAAGTCTCAGTCTCTTCTCTTTCACTGCATCTTGTGTCTTATTTTGCGTCGCCAGCCTTTGTCCCCTCTCTCTGTAATGCCTTGAGTGCTGATACCCGCAATTCAAGACGAAAAGACTTGCGGGGAGCCAAAACCACCGAGGATGTGATGGGAAAGCCCGAGTGGAAGGATCTTTCCTTGCTTGACCACGACAAACAGCCTGGCAGTCTCCTGAGGCATTTGTTACCTCCTTACTGCACTTCTGATAGGGCAGAAGATGCTGCTGCTGGGTTCAGCTGGTAGCTCTGCTGTGGATTACGAGGGGTTTGTGGTGTGGAAATCTGAAATCCCCGGAGGTACAAGCTGGTGGAGTTGGCTGCCCCACCGTTATCTCCCGTGCCGTTTCTCAGATTGAAAATCCCGTATCTGAGACTGACTGGCAGTGTTTTACCGGACCAGAGACACAGGCACTTAGTGAAACGTTTAAAAGCTTTGATGAGATGCTGTAGCAGGTGTCTGATACCCTGCATGCTGAATAGAGTCTGAATGTCCTGATGGCATCACTTCAGACAACTCGGTGATTCCTCCTCGGAGCCCTCGAGCTTGTTTACAGTTCGATCAGAGAACCAGCGCACACATCGCACGGATTTTTGTGTGCATTTAAAGCTTCCTCGGAGCTTAAAAGTTTTCATCGATGCCTCAGCCAAAAGGTGAATGCACTTTTGCAATACTTAATTCAGATGATTCTGAGCACTCCTGTGAAATATAAATTAGGAGAAGCATACATTTCTACCAGCAGATACTGGGCATCAGCAGTTATATTTTGGCAGGAAAACAAAGTTTTCACGTGGTTTAGTCTTCAGAGGGAATAAGAGCATATGCATTTAATCTGTGGTTTTGCAAACATGCTGGTAAAGAGTCCTGCTTATGAATATCCCTGTTAAAAAAAGATGTTATTCCTAATACCCGTTTACACTTCCAGCACTTTCCTTTTTCACTGAATTATTTTTACTAATTAGTTTGTATGTGGAACTGAACTTACTGATAGAAGGCAGAATACATAGCTGTGTACTTCTGTGGTGGTTCCCCATGTCAAATTCATTCTCCTCCTTTTTCCCTTCGAACAGGTAAAGAAAGAAAGGAACAAAATTGTAGGTCTTCTCAACTGTTCCCTAAAGTACCTACATAAGTCCTAAAGTTGCAATTGGAAATGCATTAGCAGCAGGGATTAGAAGCCAGAGCATTTTCAAGAGATTGCTTCATTCACATTGCACACCAGTAGCTTGTGATTGCCCAGCGAGGCTGCAAATGATGTATTTTATTATAAGCAATATCATCAGTACTTTGGATGGGCTCACAGAGCACTGAGAGTATGAACTTCTTTATTCCCTGGCTTTTGCTGTGTTTCAGTTTGCTGCCCTAACACTGCATTAACATAGAGCTGGACTGAGATTGCAGTTTATTCCAGGACTGGAATAAATGGCATTTCAGTTTTACAGAATACAGCGTTTCTTTTATTGCCAACTCAGCAATTAGAGCGTTCATCTGTGATTTCATTCTGAAATGTTACTTAGGTCTCTTTTGAAAGATGTATTAGGAAAAATTGCTTCCCCAGAGGGGTTGTCAGGCCCTGGCAGAGCTGCCCAGGGAGGTGGCGGAGTCCCCTCCCTGGAGGCGTTTAAGAGACTGTCGATGTTCTGTAGATGTGGTCAAGGGTGAAGGGGGCAGTGCTGGGTCAGCAGTGGCATTCCATGGTCTCGGGGTCTTTCCAGCCTAAAGAACTCTGTGATTCCATGCAACCAGACACAGAGATCCCAGCAGGATCACTGGTGTTGGCTGTGCTATTGATCTTGCACTTCAGGTATCCAAGGCACCGCTGCTGTGTGAGTGCCAGGACTCTGCTGTTCAGTAACACGGGTATCTGTCTTTAATGTGATTGTTTATTTTCTCTTTGGTAACGGACTCATCTGCACTGCTCTGCCCTAATACACTGCAAAGACCAGAAGAGTGTTCCAGACATTTACAGTATGAACTTCACAGTGTAAAAGGTTGATTCCCAACCCCCTCCACGTAGTAAGATGAACAGACAGAAAATAAATCAGGCATGATTACTACTACAGGGCATGTTTCTTTGATGCTTCTCTGTTGCTAATAGAAAAACTCCCTCATTTATGACACGATGACAAAGTTTTCCTAAAGAGATACAAAAGCTTTTAATGTGCAACAGCAATCAGCTGTCTATTGTGTATAGGGCTGCTGCTTATTACTCAGAACCATGGCAACACACCTTGTACTGCACAGGTTCCAAATCTTTCAGGTAATAATGTTGAAGACTTGGGAATACTATTGTGATTTTGCTTTGCTTTTATCTTGTAAAATGCAGAGCTCCAGCCTGAGAAATGAAATGTTGTTTTCAATAATGAGCTAAAGATCCTACCAGGCCAACTTGTCAGTGATGATATAATCCACGTATGTTAATGTACTGCCAGTCTAATCATACACGGATGTGTGAGGGCAGAGGGGATGATGCTCTGTCACTGCAGTTCTGGGGCATTTCACAGCCTTGTCTTCAGCAGAGTTTGCTTCAGTCACTCCTAGGAGGCCAATGCTGCCCTAGTCAGTTCAGCATTCTGCTGTTTGTTATCAAAGGTGAGAAGTTGTTCTTGGGAAATCTTCTGTCAGAAAATGACCAGGTCCAGCTGGCACGAATGCAAACAGGCTGTACACAACAGGCACAATAATGTGGGCGTTTTGTTCTCTTGTTTAAATGGAAAGTCATCAGCTCCACTGGAGTACAATAAAAACTTCAATACTGTATTTGAGCTCCGGGTTCCATGCCTGGCTTAAGTCTAGAATGAAAACAGCATCTCCCATAAGATGCCAAACACTTTTGAGATGTATATTGTGAGACTAAAGATTGAGGAGCCTTTTTCATTATGAATGTCTCCAGACAAAACCGGATTTCATTGATTTCAAATTTCAAGTTTAAGCTGACGGTACAGAACCAAGTGAATACTTTAGTGACTTGTTCTGCTTGTGTTCTGCTGAGCATTTTGTCTTCTTCTGTGTCATCCTGGGCAGAAATCTTCCTGCAAGTTGCTCTCTAATGATATCTCAGACCATAGAGCTGCTGGCTTGATTTTCTTTTCCTCTCAATTTTATTGAAATGGAGGCTTGGCAAGTGTACTAGGCAGGATTTCCTTGTATCCCCTCAGGGTGTTCCTCATAGCTAGAGATGTGCAGAGCACATGTGCAGTGATGCAAATCTCCTGTTACAGCAAAGTGAGCGTGAGGAAACAAGGAAACCAAACCCCCAAATGTCCACTTTTGGTTCATTCCTCTAGAAAAGTGGTAGTATATTAGTAATGGGACATAGGTCTCTACATGGGATTAAAATCAAGGATTGTTTTATTTGATTTATGAGATGTGTTTTTTTCCACTCCCTGGTGGTGGCTAGACAGGAGTTCAGGGTTGAATGACAGTTCATACTGACAGATTGTGATGGTGATGATGAGGGACACATTCTTTTTCTCAAAGTAGCAGTGCTGGTGTTGCCTGTGCACAGACCCCTCCCCAGCATCTGTTGCTCCAGCTGTGCAGTTGGTCTGTATGGAAAACGTGCTGCTTGCTGCTTTCACGTGAGCCTGAAGTACACGTGTGGTCAGCAGGAGCTTTTCCTGTGAGCTCTGCCTGCAGGCAAAAACCCCAAAAGTTTTCTATAAAATCCCCCAAATAAATTAAATCTCTCCAGCTTGAAGTTCAAACAGTTTCCTTAAACCCCAAGTTTTTGTGCTTTGTCCCAGCTGCATTGAACTTGAAGTTGTTTGGGACACTAAAAAAAGGATGGGGGACATAACTTCCACTTTTTTGCTCTTGCTGTGTTTCTTGCCACAGAGTACTTGTGGGAAAATCCCCATTCTGATTCCTTTTCTTTCAGTAAAAATAATAAATTCAAGCTAAACAAAAAATTCCACAGCTAGACCCATGTTTTATTTGTCAGCTGCAATACTGGCTTAATGTGATTTGGTTTCTAATATTTCCCTGTAATGTTCTCTTCTCATTTTTTACTTCTGTCTTTTCTTTTATTAGTTCCTTAGGACTGGCAGGCTCTGTGACACCAACCAATGTCTTAGATATTAATAAAAGCAGCTTTATTCAATGAAGATCGGTTTTATTTAATAAAGGAGAGAATCAAAAGATAATCTGATTTTTCATGCTGCATTCACATTAAATCAAGCTCCTGAGGTGGTTGTGGGTGCCAAGTCTAGTGGCAGTCTGTCACGGGTCCTATGATACATAAACATGACTGCAGACAGATTGATTGCAGGGAAGCTGAAGAGGCAGCTGAGATTCATCACAAGTTTGGTTTATAAAGTGGTGCATTAAATTACTTGATTTTCACCAGTCTTTGTAGTATTGCCTGCTGCATTATTAATGGCAGCTCCAAATGAAGTGGATTTTAAGTAGTTCCGAGACACGTAGATAACACTAATTATCATGAGCAGTTTAAAGTACATATTTGAGGATGTTAGGCTACTTCACCCCGGGGCTGAAATGTGGGCAGAGTTAACTGTAGAATGAGAATTGGCCTCTTCATGTCCCTGATTTCTTCTTTCATTGAACAGGCTTAATTCTGGTGTAAGGTGTTGGTCTGATGGCCCCACAGAGCCAAGGGATTGGAACTCTTCGTTGTGCCCCTGGTTTAATGTTTGGTTTTTGGGAAATTCCTTGCCCAGGAAACCTTCTGTAAACAAGAGAAATGTTTTTGTAACTGTACCTATGTTTATCCATTCTTTCTCACAGGAGAGGTTTCTTGACGAACATCTGTTTTAACCAATGTGATTGAAGAGGTTTGCCTTTGTTTCACCAATCAAATTGGTCTGTGTAAAATACTATATAAGAGTTACATCTCAAAAATAAAGGTTCACCTTTTCCAGCCTCCTGATTGAGAGTCTGTGCCGTTGTTTGATGCTCAACAGCGACACTTCATCTCCCAAAGCACAGCCTATCTGGTGTCACTGCAAACTTCCATTTCCTGCCCCAGTGTTGTGACCTGAGCTGGCCCCAGAGGATCCAGCCCTGCCACAGGAGTTACACCCAGTGTTGATCCGCAGGGGTGTGATCCTGAGCCCACGGCAGGCATGACAGGGCAGTTCAGTGCCCTCAGCAGGCTCTCATTCAGAGCAGACAGAGTCTTCTGGAGTGGTATTTTTCAGCCTGTAGCCCACACACCAGCGGTGATTCATAGAACATCTGAGCAGTGTTGTGAAACCAGTGCCAGAAACCTTCTGCGTGCAAGCGAGGGAAAAGCGAGGGGAGGAAGTGGAAGTAACAAGGCTGCTTTCAGACTGCATCCCAATTTGTGTCTGGCCGTAAACAAAGACCTTTGTGACAATGCCGAAACCAGGGCACTGTGCGAGATGCTCTGGATGTCCTTCAGAAGCTTGGATGGCTCCTTTTCTTCAAAGGGCTGAGAAAAACCACTGCAGCGAGACTGACTGTGGTAGCTGGGAGTGTTGCTGTGAGCTGTTCGATGTTGCCTCGGTGCTTCAGACAGCGCTGCTGGTGTGAGTGTTTGTGATCCAGGGCAGCAGAGGTTGGTTTAAATCACCGCTGAGCAGGGCTCAGTGGAGCAGAGCAGGAGAACCCTGCCAGTCACTTGTGGCATCTGCACTCTGGGGTCAGTTAACTGCCTCAGAGCCTCTGCTCTGCACACTGAGGATGTTGTTTGTTCTCACACCCGCACTGCTGGGAGTTCTTAATCAAGGTTTCCAGAAAGGCTCCTTGAGGGAGTTTTCTGTGCTGCAGAGAGTTGTCTCCCTGAAGTGGCTCAGCAAAATGCACTTTCGTTTCTTGTACAAACAGCGAATAAAAGGTTGGTAGGGGTCTCATCAATGTTGCCACGTTTCCCCAGATTTACAAAACAGAAGGCTTCTTTCCTCCTCCTGTAGTCACTTCACCTTCTCATAGGGCCATCTGGCTCTGTTTTTAAAGTTACTTTGAATCGGTTTGGTTTGTTTAGTTATTTGGGGTTTTGTTTGCAAATAAAGACTTTGCCACAAGGATGCTTTGGCTGAAGTGTTTCAGAAATTTGCCATTGTAATGGTTCGTAAGCAAAAAAGACCCACATCTGAAAATGACCATGTGGCTTCTAAACTGTGGGAAGGGGAAGGATATTCAATAATGTAGCTCTTATAAAAACAACAAAAGAAATCAGCTGCAGATGGATAAAAAAGCAGTAGGGGTAACAATAACAAGCGCCACAAGCAGAGAAAGATGCCAACACAGCCTTTACCCTTGGGGGCACAGCTTTGAGATGGGCCAAGGAGCAACAGGAGTTCCTCTCCAGCTGAACCAGGACGCTCCACATCTTGTCTTTTGATGTATTTGCTTTTAAGAGAGGCAGACTGTTGAGCAGACAGTCTGCAAATCTCTTGCTGAGGAGCAAGGCAGATGTCCAGATAATCACACAGATGAGTCTGCATGTCCTGCATGCTAAAAAACCCCTCCAAGTCACGGAGTGTAGTTTCATCTAATGCTAAATGGTCTCAAAACCTCGAATTTTGTGGGCCCTCAACATCACTTGCATTTTATTTATATTTTTAAAAGTGTAGTTTTATGTCTTCAGTATACATTATGTAAATATATTGTGCAAGAGGAGGAACCCAAAGCTGGCAGAGGTAACTAGTCAGTGGTGTCTCTGAATATTGATCTAATCCACAATACAGGGAAGGAAACAATTCCAGGTAGTCTTCAATCCTCTCACTTAGCAAAGATTCTGGATTAGCACGTAATTGTATCCTCCATTTTCTGCTGAGCCATGGTGACTCATTCTACTTGTCTTCATGAAAATAATGGTGATTTGCATCTGCTTATATTTGAAATATCTGTATTTATCCTTCAGTGTTGCATCTCTGTCCTAATGTAATCAGCCTTGCTTGGTTAATTTTGATTTGCTGGTGCACATGGGGTAGTTCTCTTTCTTGTCTGTGTGTTAGATTCCTACATTTAACTTGCTGCTTTGCTGCTAGCAGTGGAGTGTATTGTCTGGTGTTCCTGCTCTGAAGGAGGGCTTAATGTTGTTTCTGTAGATTGTGTTTTGAGCTACTATTGAAAGAACTATTCAGCTCTGCAAAAGTTTGCAGTGTGATAAATCTGTAAATACACCGTGTACCTGCAGTTACACTCCTGTCATCCTTACCTTATTCTCAGAAATAAAAATAGCATCTGGTTTGCTCAGGGTCACGAGTCTGTAGCTCTAAGGATGAAGAAGGATCTCTTTATGTGGTCCACAATACAGGACTTGGGGCAGAACTGAGCAGCTGATGGTGCCCAGCAGAGGAAAAAGGTGCCCACACCCTGGACATTTATTGCCACACATGGTGCAGAGTACAGGGAATACTTTTACACTCATTTTCCCTGTGGTTGTTCTGTTTAGGATCTATTTGACCCAGAGTTAGGGGCTTCCTTAGGTGCTGTGCTCACCTACAGAATTAGCCACTCATCTGGAAACCCTGAACACTCTTGTTCTTCCTTCTCTAGAGGAGTGGGAAAGGAGCACGTGCAAAAGGAGCTTTGCAGTGTACTGCTGTGGTAGTGCGGTCTGATACATGACTTACAAATTTTGTCATGTTCCGTCATGGCATGGCCATTTCCAGATGGCACTGAGGAATTTCTTGGTCCCCACTCCCAGAATTGTACTGCAATGCCAACTGCCCAGCAGCTCTGAGAATCAGGGTGTGAAAGATAGGGGTCCAAAATGCAGTGGACGCGTTTCAAAATCTTGTTTGCATTTTTGGGTTGTGCTGTCCCTGTTAATGACAAGGAGTGGTTCCCCCTTCAGTGAATAAAAGCGATGTGTTGTTTTTAAAGCTTGACCTGGAGCTCTGCACAGATCTGCCCTTGCTCACGTGGGGTTCCTTAGCTCCTGCTCCCTCGTTCCAAATCCTTGTCCACATTTCTGGGTTGTGAGCCTGCCCTGCCTTTGCTGTGCTCTGCTCTCTCCTCGGTGCTGCCCGTGTCCCCTGCAGCACTGTCTGATAGGAGATGATTTCTTGCATACTGAACACTTGTGCACAGTGGGATTCTGTTCTGTGCTCCTGACTCTTTGACACCATCTGCCCAGCAAAGTGCTTTTAATGGGTTTCCACTGAGCCAGGCTGTACTACAGCCCTGGCAGCATGCTCGGCATTTTTAAAAATAAACAAAATCTCTGCCGACAAGCCACACACGAACATTGGCGTCTCCAGTAAAATTGGGATTTCATACTGTTTGATGTTTTGTGGAGTAGAAATATCTCTCTTTGATAGGCTCTAAAGTGGGAAAATGATGGATAGCTTGGAATGGCCCTCTAACAGTACTGGTTTATTTTTTTAAATGACCTTATAAAGCATTATTTTCCACCCCGTTTTTAAAGGCCGGTATTATTCTCCTTTTACAAAAATGCAGTCGTTTTACCTTGTTAGAGTTCTCTTTATGAGAGCAGAGGAATGTAGTGGTTCATGATGGTGATTTAGGAGTGAGGGTACCCATTGGCTTTCTGTAACCTTTGAAAAATCACTCCAATTCCCTGCTTTCCCTTTTTTGTAAATTGTCTTGTCTGCTCAGAATATGAGGTGTTCAGAGCAGGATCTGGTTTACTTGCAGCTATACAGCATCTGCCACATGAAAATAATTAATTTCTAGCATCTCTGTTAAAAATTGGAATGTGACATTATGATTGCTGGACAACATGAACTGCTCAGAGGCCTGTAAGAACAGAAAAGAAGAGTGGATAAGGAAAAAAAATCAAGATATGGTGAAAGCATCTGTGTGATTAAAATATTCTAAGAGATTGAGTAGATGCCATCCCCTGATGTTACAATTAATATGCTATCTAAGCCTTTTCAAACAGCAGCATGATAAAGGGAACATAAAAAGCTTTTTATAAGAAGATGTCATAAAGATGTTTTTGTATTTATTTCTGTTGTAATCTGTGTTAATAAACTATTAGAGAAAATATTTTCAATGTCTGTATTAACAATGCAACAAACCACTTACGAAAAAATAGGTTTTTTGACAGATGGTACAGATCTTAGTAATATTTCATTCCTTCTTTGCCCCTTCAAGTCCTTAGGGTTTATTTTAAGCTCCTTCAGTTGGGTAAGTTGTGAACATAGTGGGCATGGTGGTAATGAGATGGTGAAGGAAACTGTTGGCTGGTCCCTGTGTTACTGATGGGACATGGAAATTGAAAGAGTCAAAATAAACGGGGTTCTTCTGACCTTCTGAGCTAACTTGTATGAACACTCAGAGAGTCAGACACAACCCTGTTTGTTAACCTCTAGGTTCTTTTATTCTAAATTACATGGAGTCTGACCTGGATCCAGTTCCAGGTTAGAAAAAATACAAAGAAAATGTCACTGTGAATTCCCCTGACAAGGAAGGTGGCATTTCCCAAATGCTGTCCACCAGGCTGATGTTTTGAGTGGTATCATATCTCAGTGCTCCTCTATTGTTGTTAATTATTCATTTGTCTAAAGCTAACTAAGGTAAATACTTAAGATCTGTGATCTTCCACTGGTGTTGGCTGCTGCTGTTACCTTTTTTCCCCATTTATCCTGTCATAACTTTGGATATTGCTGAAGATGTTCCCTGCTGTTTCAGCTGCAGCAGTTTACAATACAGATATCAGCATCAACTGGGTCTGTGCCTGCCTTTTTATTTAGCCTCTTTATCTGAGCAGCAGTAGATCAGAGTAATGGTACAGTAATCACTGGTGAGGCATGTATTTGTTTGTTTTCATTCTATTTCTATGCACTCATGTGCTCCTTTCATCCTTTCATCTATTCCTATCAGAGCTGAGTTTGGTTTGGATCAGACCCTGAAGAAAGAGAAGTGCTTGTAAGTGGAGAATACTAAATATAGCAGACCTTTGTTCCTGTATTTGTAGTTTGGTGCTCAGAATGTCTGCTTGTGCATTATAGGTTCTCATCAAATAATCAAATTGCATCAAGAATAATAAAATGATGGTTCATGAAGAGCTTCTCTTCAACTGTTCTCCTTTCAGCAGCTCCAGGAAAGAACGATGACTTTGGCAGCCTTTCTGCAGTGCTGCCAGCTCTGGGCTTTGGCAGCCCAGGTGAGGAGTGAATTCAGATTGAGGTGCGAGGGGAGCATTCCCAGACCTTGTAGGATTTTAGCTGCTGCAGTTGCTCAGATGATAATTTCGCAGGTAGTTAACTCTTCCAACCCTTGGGTATTTACGGCCTGCAGCTTGCCTGGAAAGTTGTTGGGAGCCAGTGCAGATCAAGGGATGAAGAGGAGTCCCCCTCCAAATGCTAAAAGGGTCCTGCAGGATGTAATTTGGTGTAAGGGGGCTTTCCCAGTGTCTCAGTTCATCCTGTGACATGCTAAAGCCATCCTTTTTTTCACAACAAGTGCATTCTCATGTGTTTCCCACCTGAGAAGAGCAGCCCTCGTCCTCACGTCCGTGACTCTGCGCCGTTCCCTCTGCCCCTTTTGGGCCTCTCTGACTCGCTGCAGATGTCTGCTGCCACTTTGATCAATCTGTCACAAGAACTACACATTCTCCCACTTATTCTACCTTCTTCCTGCAAACAGGCACTATCAGAATCTCCTCTGCAGCCTGTGGAATTGCCGTGGCAGTGTCAGTTATCTTTTGTCCTTCTCTGACATCTGTCTTAGGAAGAGCTGATCATTGTATTCCTTCCAGTCTGAATCTGACCGGGCCTCAGCAAATGTTACTGCCAGTACCTCTTCATTTTCTTCTCCAATTTCTGAATAAATGTTTCTCTCAGACACTCAGCAAGTGAATCCCTCCATAATTCCTGCACTTTCTCTTGCCCCTTTATTTATAGGTCAGTGCTGCTGCTGTTCTCTTTCCAATACCAAGTCTTGTTTTCAGCAATGGGATGAACAGAAGGAATCACAGAGCAAAACAGACCATATATAATCTTAGATTTAGAGATGACATTGAACTTTAGTACTGACCTATACGAGTTATCAGAAAATAATTGAAACCCTAGGCTGGGAGCCCAGAAAATTAGGATTGAGGGCAAGCAAGAAGAAATTTATGGAAGTTGGAAGACAAGAAGAAGAAATAAAGATCAAACTCTGTGTTGTGCTACTACTCTGCAGAGTAAGGACTGAGAGTGAAGATGGGATTGTGAAAGCTGCATGACAAAAAAAGTCAGAACAGCTCTGTGGGCTGCTCTAGGCAGACAGGGTGCACAGCCCCTCACCAGAGCCATCCCAGGAGGTCTGGTGGGTTCAGGTACACAAATACTTGATCTTCTCCTATGAAACTTGTGTTCCACCAAACTGCAGTTGCCCTCACATTAATTAAAGCAATTTAAATTTAGAAGACACAATCCCTTCCTTACACTTCAGTTTCAGACTAAGGCAAATATTAAACTACCATAAATTTTCATGGAATAAATAAATCTTAATTTTGCTTATGCTGAATGCAAGTTGCCGCAGCCAAGATAGAGTTTTGTTTATTTTCTCAATAATCTCATGTGAAATGGTTTGTACTTTATTTCACCCGCCTGAAAGCAAAACCAGAACAGCTGATACTCAGTTACTCCTTTGCATTCAGTGGTTGAAAATAACTCCTTTTGGTTTTGCAGTAAAATATTCTCACATGCACGCAAGCTTCATCATTCCCACCTTTTTTTCCAGTAGCAAAAAGTCTCTCTGCACATTCTAGCCCTTGCATAATGGAATCTCTCACACTTTCCAAATCCTCTCAGTGTCTTCCCTTGACCTGCTGGCCATGGGTGATACCAGGAAGGTTTTTGTTTCGTTCTCAGCTCTCGCAATAGAATTTGCCTTCTGCCCTGCACGAGTAGGCATCAGCTGGGGCCAGAGAAATGCTGCATTGTGTTCTCCTGGAGATGCCACGAAGCTCGAGAGAAGGAAATAATGAAACCACACAGCATCGCCGTGAAAACCGTGCTAAGTGCTGTGAAAACACAGCTGGAGACAATAAACCTTCAGGAGTCAAGGTCTACCTTCACGGGAACAATGTTCAGAATTTTTGTAATTTGGCTGTAGAAAATGGTTCTGACAGACCTTTCCTGAAAATTAAAAAACCCTCTTTACAAGGATAGTGCAGGTGCGTGGTTGACCAGTGGTGCTTTCCTGTTGTTTGTTCACTTAAATCTAGACTGCAAGCTGTAAACAGAAAAAAAATTATAGTAATTCTTTACTGGGCTGACTCTGATCTGAAAAGGAGCGTGGATGGGAGAGCTGCTGATAGCAGAGTCAGCCTCAGCTGGGGCTGCTGCCATCTCTTTCCTGTGTGGCATTGGCATTTCTGCAGTTGAGTAATGAGCCATGCAGAGAGCTCACAGACACAGCTGAAAACTTGTATTTTTCCACACTTATAGAGGCTGGGGTTTTTCTTTGCAGGCACCAGCTCCAGTAATACTGCAGTTGCCTACTGAGGTGGCTGAGCTCCTTGATTGGATGGAAAACTAAGGGAGCAAAGAGAAAAGCTTGTAGGCTGCAATTAATGCTTCCTTTCTGTAGCATCAAACTGTACATCCAGTAATCTGTTCCCAGGCCTTTCCATTGTCATTCCCTTGCAGAAAACATCATGATTATAGAACCAGGTGGTGTTCAACCTTAGCTGAAGTTCAAGCATAGAAACCAGGCAAAATGGAAAAAAGCTTGACGGTGATCACTTGGTATATTTATAATTGCCATTTCAGCTGATAGGCCTCAGCAAACCAACATCCCATTGCAGCTACAAAACAGAGACACTTTTTAAACAAGAGAATGGTAATTATTTTAATAATGAGATAAAGCCATGAAAGTTAGGTAATTCTATATAACAAATATTATCAGTACCTTCTTCCTCATTATTTGCTTTTCATGGGATGGTTGAATCTTTGGATGGGAAGGGAAAGCCTCCCTCTGTTGTTGATAATGTTGTGATCACTACATTTCATAATTTTGGATGCAGCTGCAGTATTCCAAGCCTAAGTGGGCACTACTTACCTGTATGCTGAGCCTTTTGATGGGTGAGTTGAAAGATTTTGGAAATGATCTTTTAATTCTTAATCCAGCCAAACAAATTCTGAGGAGCTGAATTCTGTAGCAGCGATGACAGAGGCTGCAGGATGGAAATGAAGATGGGAGATACAGGAGTTTCCTTCGGGTTTTGTGTCCTTGCCCCAGTCACAGAGCTGTGGTCACTGTCTGCCATCACCCGTGGCTGATGTTGCAACCATTTCCAAAAAGCTGAGCATCCCTCTTTCATGGGATTTATGATTCCATAACCCTGGATTCCATTCCAGCCCTCCTTAAGATTCCATAATCACAGCTCTGGGCCAGACTGGTGCTTTCTCCTTGGCTCTCAGTGCAGTGTTCAGTATTACAGACCGCTGCTGGGGGACACCTCACACCTGCCTGGCCCCCAGACACTTCCCAGTGCTTCATCACTTGGGTGTTTCCTTCCTCGTGCTGGTGCTGTGGCTGAACTGGTGCAGTCCTAATGCTCAGCACATCTGGTGTGGGCTCCCTGCTGCTCTCCCCCCACCAGAAGCACTCAGCAGCAGACAAATGCCATGTGGGAATGAATGTAGCTCTGTCCCAGGTACCACTGCTGTACAGTGTGTGTAGTAAGGTGCAGGGACTCTCACAGATGCTCACTGATCTGCATCAGAGTTGCCTTTTTCGTCCATCTGGATTCTTCAGGCATTCAGCCTTTAGGTCAAACTGGGAGCTCACAGGAGGGTTTTATTCCATTACAGCGGAATGGTGAGACCAGCATGAGGGCAAGTGGCTGTTTGAGTCATGGCCCAATTCCTAATTACACCTGCGTGCTTCCTTAATGGAATTCAAATAAATGATCTTGTTGTGTGAAAGCAGTGATATTGTATTTATTTCTAAGTTCATTCGAAGATGTCAGCGTGTAGCCCTGAGGACGTGAAAGAAAGGCAGAGCTTGTCAGCCTCCCTGGCTGCTCTGAATTACCCCGAACCTATTGGAAATGAAAGGTTCAGAGAGCACAGATGGAATAGATTGAAGCTTTGAGTGAATTGAAAGGGCAAGTTTGCTGGCTAATCGTGATCTCTGTGGAGAGAGGGATAGCTAATAGATTGAAATTGTCAGACATTGTGAAGTCCTCCAAAGAACTGCTTAAGGCATTTCACTTTCCAGTTCTAGCTTGTGTAGCTGCCTTCTCTTTAATAAAAATAGCTTTTGTTTCCATGTAATTAAAATAAAACATGGAAGCATGTAATACTTAGTGAATATGTGATGTAGGAATGTCCTTATCTTGGTTGATTACTTTCTGTCTTTTAAGATAACGCTGCATTAATACATCTGTTTAGCAACACATTTCTCCCCTCTGTAGATGAAGGCTAGATTTTTAGAATCATCTGTTTTTAATTTTAAGAACCAGAATGCTCCCAGCTCAGTGGATAGAATCTGGTCTGGAGTTCAGGGATGCTGATGTGCTGTAAGAACTGTTACTATTAGAACAGAAATGGATGAAATCGATGAATTCAGAATTTCTGTTCCCTTGTATATATTCAATTTCCCTGTGTTATCTTCTGATGCAGAACTTCTTTGTCTTGAAATTCGAAGTCACTTTCAGATCAGTCATGAATATCTGAAAGTTCATCATTCACTCCAAACCCATGACCACGATGCAGAATTTAAGACTGCTTTAAAACTATCTTGAAATAGTTTTACAGATACCAGGTTCTTTCACATTTTTGTGTTAGAGTCAAGCCTGAGTTTTGTTGAAAGAGCAAAGAATCTCCATAAAATCCTAGGAAATACGGTGGCCGTCCTGTGTGCAGCAGGAGTTTTGTGTCAGAAGGCTAAGATTGGATTAGAGCATCAGGAATTTCAGGGGTTTGTGGAGAAGCAGCCAAATCAGCCCAGCCTTTCCCCGAGGCAAATGAACATCAGCAGTCCTGACCTCCTTTCCGAAGAGATTCACATTGATTGGATTATTGCTAAGATGTTCATTGATCTGCATTGAGCTGCCTTCTCCCTTCCCCAGGACTGCACAAAGGAGTGCTAGCTTGCAAGACAGTTTTTTATCATTCCCAAATAATGTTTTCATGCTTCCTGTGTACACAGAACAATCCATATCTGCCTTCTAAAATTAAATTCCTCTTACATTGTTTCAGAGCTGGATAATATCACAATATTCACTCTCCACAGCTGATGGCCTCAGAAGATGACAGGCAGGGCATTCTGTTAAATCAGACACACTCCAAGCAGACCAAACTTCCATTCTTAAGAAAACAATCCCTTTTCACATCCTAAGAAGTTTACAGGCAGCTGGTTTTCTCGCGTGTTCGTACAAGCTTCAGGCAGGTGAGCTGACTGTGTATCATTTCAGAGACATTGGCTACTGAGACCGGAGTGAAAGCACTGGAATAATTCAATATTCATTTCCCTCGAGACTCTCCTTGGAAAATCTGGTGGGCATCTTGTTCAGAGGCAATTCTCCTTGGGAGGCTGCCTGTCTGAGGAGCTCCACAGTTCCCATGAAAGACCTCTTTGATTGATTTCCCTGGGAGGGAAGGCAGGGAGCAGAGTGGGAGAAGGAAGCAATCCCGAGAGAGGTGACCTTGGCCATGGCGTTTGGAATATGCAGCACACCCTGGCAGCCCCGGCAGCGTGTGGATGGAGCTGCTGGGGCTTTGCTGCTTCCTGCCCTTGTTCCCCTGCCCTGGACACACACGGGGAGGTGACACTGTTGTCCACAGTTCAGCTGCTAAAGCCACTAACCAAATGTATTGCTTTTACAGCCTGTAAGGCCCTCTGGTCTCTCCATTTATAACATCAAACATGCAATTAGACTTTTAGTCATCGTTTTACCTTTGCACTGAGTCTAGGATTGCACATTTAAAAATGAGCATTCTCCTTATTTTGATCACCTTTAAAAGGGCAAAGCTTGTTCCTGTTGATTGTCACCTTGCTAATTAAGAAAAAGCTGCTGCTTTCCAGTTTGAATTTTCTGGTTCTCTGTTAAGCAGCTCCTGTTTTACCTTGATAAGGGTCCCTCTCTGTTTAGGTTAGGGACATCTTTAGCACCCAGTACTGGGGCCTTGTTAATGCACCACAACCAGCTCCTGTCTGAGCCCCTGACTGACACTGAAAAAAGAGCTTTAAAGCTGTGTACAGCCCAGTGCCTCTTCTGGCCAGAGGCAGCTCTAATGGAAACAGCTGTAATGTCGGTAGCATTCCAGTCAAATAAAAAAAGGCAGATTTCAACCCCTGTCTTCGGGGTTATGCAGTTTGGGGTTATGCAGTGATAAGCTGGCCCTCAGAGTGAGGGAACAGCAAATTCCTATTTCTGCGTGGTTCCTGGGATCCTTTGGAATGGCATCACACCCATCCCGCGGGCCTCACAGCCTCTGCATCCTTCTGCTGCTCGTCTGCTCTAAATGTCTCTGTCAGTAACAAATCAGAGAGGTCTTGGCATAAAGGAGAATATTGAAAGGATCAGAAATTAAGTGCTTTAATAAAGCATAGGTGAGACACAGGGATACTATTAGATTTTTGTTATTATTGGTTCAAGAGGGGGAAAATGCTGTAAAATTAACACAACCTCAGCTGAACCTTATGGCTTTGAAGAAAATGGTGCCTCAGAGGAGCAGTAGGACTCAGGCTTGATTAAACTGGGATTTCAGAAATTCTCTGCACTGAACAAAATAAAAAGGCATTCAATCTAATTAGATAGAATTGTGAAGGGAGAGGAGGAAGAGAGGTATTTCTGACCTGTTGGCTTTTTATATAACCTTTAATCCTTGGGATGTGTTTGTAGCTATTTTGGTAGATTTGTTTTTCTTCTCAAGGGAATTTGGCCTCGAATTGTAACCTTTTGATAACTTTGCTTAGGAAAATCTGAGGAGAAAACCTGCTCATGGTCCTGTTAATATATAGAGACTTTCAGGAGGCCCGTTCTGTACTTTTTCCTGATGAAGGTTCATATTTTGGCCAGATCCTGTGCCTCTGTTCCATTTCTGTTGTGTTAAATGGCTTTCCTGCAGTTTTGATTTGGGAATATGCACCCAGTTTAAGGACTGTTAATACTTACATACTTTTGAGGAGCTAATTGGTACTCATTTTGCAGTTGCCTATTAAGGCATGCGTATAAAAAGATGTAGAGATATGTTTAGAGATAGCTAACATAATGCTTTTTAAAATACATTATAGGCGCAGTTTCAGAAATGCCAGATAATATTTTTGGAAAATCTCTACTACATTGTGAACGTCCTCAAGAAACAGAAGAGGGTTGTAATTATGTGCTTTGAAATGGAATTAATTCTGGACCCTTTGAAGAAGCAAAATGCTATTTATGCTTAGAGACTGACACACATTAATTTTGATCATTCACCAGTCATTCCAGTCTGTCCATCTTCTCATTTACTTCAAGCTACCGGGCTTCAAAATTGCCCTGAACTCTGTGATAAAGGGACCCAGGCCAGGGCAGCTCTGTTCCCAGGGGAGGCTCAGGAGTGACCCAGTGACATTGCAGAACAGTTTCCAGTGCTGGGATTCTTTGCCATTTCAGTGTAAATCTGTGTTCATGGAATCCCTGAAAGGCTGAGAAGCCAAAGATGTGCTTTTACTACCAAATTTCAATTTGTATGGACAGCTTGGCAATCAGTGAAAATACCAGCCAAGGTGCTCGGCACATCTGAGGTAAATCCTGCAGGGAGGGCATTCTGTAAAACATTGCTTAGGCAAGGAGTTCCTGGTGCCACGGTGTGTCACAAGGTTAAATCAGTCTGAGTTATGTTTCCTTTTCACAGCATTTCATTTCTAATATTCCTAAATGAGGACGATTCCAGATCTGCAGCCCACGAGGAAGCCAAAGTTCAAACAAGAGTTTGATTTATGGTGGTTGCAGCTGGTGTTAAAGCTCATTTGCTGGCCTTCTGTTTATGTTGTTCCATTAATGCTCTCATTGCTTGCTGTTGATGCTGAGCTGAGTTGGAGAGCACATCCCAGCTCTCTGTACTTCACTGCTTTGGTGTCTGTGGGAATTTGCGAGGAGGAGAAGGGAGAGCTCAGCTCATGCAGAGTGACTCGTGCTCCGGATGAGGTTCAGTCAGTCTGGATTTACATCGCAGCACTGGGGCAGAATTTGCCTCACTCTCAGGAATTTCACCGTTCTTTTTGCTCCTGAGGAGCCTGACTAAACCCCTTTCAGTATGGATTGTTTTATTTCCAAAACTGGGAAGGTTTACGTGAAAGTAAAAGTCATAGTTGGGACTGCTTCCTATTTTATCTGTGATTGGTTTGTATGTACTAAGGATGGATAACAATTAAAACAATGAAATAATTGTAGTACTGTTCAAAAGGTTTGTGATTAATATGGAAACAAGATTTGATGTTTTTCAGTATGTAAAGCTGCCAGTTGTGTTTCTTTCTTTCACAATACTTGATTCCAAATGTCTAAATATTTAGTTACATCAGTGACAGAAAGCACAGCAGAACATTTTAAAATAAATATATTGTATTAGTAAATGAAGCATCTGTATCCCTGCCTTAATGACAGCCCACGTCATTAAGTACCTTCAAAATTCAATCACTGCAGTGGCTTAAGTCGAGGATTTTGCTGCAGCAATTTGTGTAATGGAGAAAGCACCTGTTACTGAGTAGTGGTGAGTGACTGGATTTTATTGGTTCATAACAAAACTCGGAGGTCAGTATCTCTGATTGTGAAACAGATGTTTAATTCTGAGCCTGGGCAATTGGCTCTTTTCTGTCTGAAGAAGGAAAAACAATGGATGTGTTGGATTAGTGCAGACTCTGTAATTGAGTGTGACAGATGTATTAAATTAGCCTTTCCCAAAGCTTTTGGTGTTTGCCTCTCTGAACTGTAAATTTTCCTTGACTTTCTCCCTGCAGGTGGCATGGGAACATTGGGTGCATGTTTCATGTTTCCCTGATAGGACAAAATACTCCAGGTTTGCTGTAAAGTCCCTTCCATGTGGGTAAAAGACGAATTCTCTGGGATTTATGCCTCAGACTGTAACGTGAGAGCATGAAAGGGAAGAGCCCTTAAAACTAAATCTGCATCTGCTTTTGATTTTCCCGAATGCAGAATGAGAACAGTGTCCAGTTCAGTGTCCCAGTGTGTGCCACAGCCCTGGGAGCACAGGGAACTCTGGGGGTGTTTAATGAACCAGAGACTGGAAAGGTTCATTAACAACCCCAGCCTTCATCTCAGCCCATCATCATCATCCTCTGCTGATCAAAGCATGAGGAACCTGTTGTCTCCCTGTAGGTAGCACTTGCAGGGCTTCATTTTAATCTGATTTTCAACAACCCTGACTAAATTCAGCTACTTGTTACCTTGATGTAACGGTGGAGCCGTTGCTGGGGGATTACTCTGGATTTACTTTGCTTTAAAAGGAAACAGAATTTATCTCTTCAGATTTCAGCAGGAGGAGAAACTTTCTAATTAGAGTCATTTCTGCTTTCCCAGCACATGTATTTGATACATGTGCTTTCCCTGATCTTATTCCCTAACATGGCAAGCCTTTATGGGATCTTTAAAAATGGACATCTGTTTTGTTTTAAAAATTACCTTAAGAAGACTTTGCATTTGAGTTCCTTGTTATATGGTTACCTTTCTGGTGTATCAAAAAAGATAAAGAATTTTAAATTCATATTTGGGGGAAAGTAGCTTTGTTGAGATAATGTATCTATGACTGATGAAAAAAAGCAAATATTTGACAATTGATTTTCAGGATATATATATATGAAGTAAATAACTGTACCAGGTAACAAGCAGTTTAACTTGTACAGGTGGCTTGTAACAAGAAAATTCATTTTCTGCTGTTCACTCAGCTGCCCTGCAAGCTGGCACAAGGTTCAAAGCAGAATTTTCTTTTGTACAATCTTCCTACTCTTTAGAAAAGTTGAAATCAATTTCGATGCGTTTATTAATGGTTCCTTTAATTAGTTAGCTAATGGCTCTATTTACAAGACTGGCTGCTTAAGTCCTATTACCTGTTGATTAGAGTATAATACTTATTGATCTCTTTACACTGCGCTGGGAAAATACATCCAGATTCTCTCTAACAGAAGGAGAGAGCTCCCTGTGATTTTTGGGAGGTGTTTGTCTGTTCCTGAGGAGCTCATGGGAGGCGCAGGAGGCAGAATGAGGTATTACACTGCACAGCCAGGTTTGGGGTGGCCCTTGGGACATCCTGGGGTAGGTAAAGTAACCCTGGTCCTACAGAGACTGAGAGCAGGGACCCTGTGGGGATGGAAATTCTGCCCTTCCCTCCCTTCCTGAGCTGGGTAAGGGCTGGAGACACTCGGGCTGAGCCTGAGAGCGAGGGCTGGTTGTGCAAGGCTCCAGATCCCCACTGAAATGTGTTCTCTCTGTTTGTGGGGTCAGTGATGCAGCGGGGCTTTGTGTGAACTGGGGCAGTTTGCAGAGAGCTCCAGAGTGTGTGCAAGCTGCTCTGATGGTGCACTTTGTATTCCAGTGACAGCCCCACGTGGGGAAATGGTCACTTCCACAAGACCTGCCACTGGCTTCTTACATTTTGAATTACCTGGAATGTGATTTTAGAATAAAGTCCTTTTTTTCCTATAGACTGGAGCCAGCAGCTGAAGATTACTCCTGGAAACTATTGTGAAGTCAGTTCCAGCAGAAGAAAGTTTCAGTGTTCCTTTTTCTTTTTTCCCCCATGGAGTCAAAGGAGCCTTACAGGTGGCTGGGATTTCTCCCCAGCTTTTATGAATTCTGTGTCACAGCACCCACACAGCCCTGAGAGCATCACTGAGTCCCAGCTGTGGGATCCTGGCTGCCCTTTGTGAGATGCTCCAAATCCGTGTGCCTGGCTCTCCTGGCAGCTGGGCACAGGGCAGTGCCCTCTGGGGCAGAAACGGTGAAAAAGGCCACGGGGGATGCTGGAGGACAGACTTTGTGCCCTGTGCTCCCCTCAGGTGCTACAAAAACAGCTCTGCCATTCTAGGAATGCAGAGTTTGACAGGAGGAAGGGAATATCTGTCTTTGTTTATGGGAATGGCATCCAGATGCTCTTTGGGAGATGAAGAAAAAACCTTCCCCAAAGACATTTGATGAATCTCTTGTGCTTTTAGGAGTACGTGGTACCCTGGAGAGAGCGGAGGCAGCAGTTTGACTGTGTGCTCTGAACCTTCTGACAAAGCAGCATTTCCTAAATATTGGTGAATAATGCTCCTTTTAACTTTCTGATATGATGAACCTTCCTCAGCTGCACTTCCTTCACAGGGACAAGATAAATGGAAACTCCTCCCAGAGCCCCTCTGTACTTATAGCGAGTGAGCGTTGCTGTATTGATCACTTAGTCCAAGAACAGTGAGAAATTGAGCTCGTGACTTTGATTAATACACAAGACATCTTTTCTCTTCTCTGGATTAGCATAATCATTACAGCCTGGGAGTGTGTTTGCACTCAGTATCCTTGGGTAGCGGTCAAGGAATTAATTACACCAAGAGAATTCTTTGCTACGAATTTTCTAAGTCTGGTTGTTAAAGGAGCTCTCTCCTGCTGAGTCTTCACTAAAGCCTGGCCAAGTGGCAGCAGTAAATTTGGGGGTCAGTGATCTAAGCCCTGAAGAATGGTAAATGATGATCTTTCCCATTCAGATGTGGATTTTTAAGGCAGAGGGGCAGCAGGAGAGCAGAAGGGAACAGCCAGACTCTGTCCTGCCTTCTGAAAGTCTGTGCCTGTGCAGATTTGCTTCTCCTTCCAACAGGAACATCAGGACATGAGGAAACAGCCTCATGTTGTGCCAGGGGAGGTTTAGGTTGGATATTAGGGAAATTTTCATCACCAAAATGTTGTCAAGCTCAGAACTGGCTGCCCAGGGGAGAGGCAAGTGTGCTTGCACAGTGACAAACAGAGCACAATGACAGGACACAGCCGCAGCATGAGAGAGGTGCAGCCAGGGATGCACAGAACATATGTCTGAGTTCTGTGTCTGGGAGGTGAGGGACACCCTGGTCATGGTCACTCACCCTCCTGTGGAGGCCTCATCACCATCTGCCAGCCAGGAGGATTGACCTCCTGCCCCGTGCAAAGCCCTGAAGGTACAAAGCTTGCAGAAAACAAGCCATGGAAAGCATGTTTGCTAAGAAAGCAACTGTCTGGTTTGCATCTGTAGGCTTCAAACAGTGGGAATTGTCAGATTTTAGGGCTTGAACAGCACTGAGGTAACGCTGTGACCCTCTGTGTGCTTCCAGCCTGCTGTGCCATCCCTGCAGGGATCAGTGATCAGTGATCAGTGATCAGTGCTCAGCGGTCAGTGATCGGTGATCAGTGATCAGTGATCAGCAATCAGTGCTCAGTGATCGGTGATCAGTGCCCACCACCATCGAAGTGCCTGCTCTGAGCCTGGCTCAGACCAAGCTCTCCTCTGGTCTTTGGGGCACACTGCACTGTACTGAGAGCAGATTGTCACACATCCACCATCACTCAGCACTCACTGACATTCACATCAACACAGGGCACACTTCTCCGCGAAGATGGTCTTTGAGTCACGGCGGGGACGTGGCAAACACTTCTGCTCACCTTTGTCTTTGTAGGAGCATTCTGTTTCCATGTCTGTGTGTGTAAATGGGGAGAAATTCACCCGTGGCTCTCCTCTGGTGACTCCAGATCAGTTAGGAGGAGGATTATGAGGCAAAACCACAGCATTTCTTCCCCTTCTGCCAAAGGCTATGGGGAATACCCCGCTCTCAAAGCCTAGAACCTGCTGGGCATCAAGAGCAGTGGGTGAGGTTCAGTGGATGAATTTATTCTGCTGTGGGAGATGAAGCACTCCCACGGCATTTGGTGCTTTTGAGGATTTAGCTATAAACCTCTCATTTATTACAAAAACTTCACGTTTCTGTGATTTCGGAGGAAACCTTGAACATATTTGAGTCTTTAAGGTTTATATCTAAAGACAAATAAAAAGAAATCCATAAAATTTCTGTGCAAGTTATTGCGATCACTTCTTCCTGAGACCCCAGAAAAACAGACTGAGACTACGGTTATGAGAAGTATTAACTCTTAATCCTATAAGTGCAGGCTGAAAGATTAGAACTGCAATTGTTTTGTGTATTGTTTTTTTCCTTGGTGATTTGAATGGAAGGAGAAATTCAAGCAGGGCAATGAAAATCTATGTTGTTTGTTTAAATCCTTGTTTATATTTTTGCAAAGTTTATTGGAATGACAATATTTTTTGTAATGCCTTCAGCATCGTTAAATAAGGGGTGTTATAAGAATGCAAAGTCAGGTTATATTGGTTAGTTACTGACTTTATTTCTGGTCTGTGTAGCAAACAGGTGAAATATAGCTGCAAACTTGAAATTACAGACATGGATGCATTTCCATCTCAGGCTCAACTAATAAAGCTTCCCAGTATTTTTAGAATGCTCTGCTGCTGGTAAAGTCAACAAAATCTCTGGAGTCATGCTGGGGACTTGACCCTAATATCTTCCCTTCTGCTGCTTCCCTGAATTGGGGCTTTAGCTGCATTTGGATCATTCTTCCATCTCTGCTGCAGATCAGGATAAAGCTGCTGACTCCAAGTGAGCTGGGGGAGCACCGAGACCCACAGACCATGTATTTCATGTGGGTCTTGCAGAAATATGGATCCCTCCTTCCTCCACAAAGCTTCTGTGGGAGGCCAGTCTGTCTCCGAAAAACAGGCACTGGAATACCCAAATCCTGCTGGAAAAATGGATTTTACACACAGCCCCCAAGTGCAGGAGGTTGCAGTTGCTCAGTTACACTCACTGAAGTTTTCATTTCTTAATGAAATGAAGATTCAGGCTAATTTATTAATTCCAGTAGTATTTTTTAGCCTTTCTAACAATGCAAAAGCATTTTATGACAGAATGGGAAAAACTTATTATCTTGGTGCCTATTTCTTCCAAGGTTATGAAAAAATGATAAAACTGGAGTTTTCCTCTAACTCCAGTTCCAATTTTCCCTCCTGAGAAAAGAACTCCTGCACCAGGGCTGATGGATGGCTGGCTGGAGATGAGCTGTACAGCATTTTTGCAATGAACAGATTTTGCTTTTGAGTAACTTTGTCTGGAAGACATCTTTCTCCATAGCAAGGCATGGTTGGAGGAGTGATCACGGAGATAGAAAAGCTGTTCCAGTCCTGCCATGCTTTTTCTTACTTCATCTGAAGCATTGAGGCAATTTACCCAGCCTCCTTCAATGCATGTTGTTATAATCCGTGGTCTCTGTGGAGCAAACCTCACCACAAATCTCTGTTCACCTGTATAAGGCTGAGCCCACAAATGCAGTATTGAAGAGGTCTGTAGAAGCCCAACACAAAAAGTAATTTTTCCATTTGTTTTCTTTGCCTGATACTTCTGACTACTGAAATACTGTCTTTGTTTCTTTTTTCCTTGAATGGTTAGAAATTATCCTCCACTCCTGATGGCAGTATGATCACCTTTTGGGAGAACGAGGGGAGGCACCAGTTCATTTTATTAACTGGGACTTAAAATGTTTCCCTTAGCACCGAGATTGAGTGCTCCAGTGTCCACCTGGGTGGTGTGAGGAGTGAGGAAGGGGAAAAGCAGAAACACAGAAACGTGGTTGTATGAGCAAAGCTGTGATGCTGTTCCTGGGGAACAGGGAGGGAGGGAAGGTGTTGTTCTAATTTCCTCTATTTCTCGCTGTCCAAATCTATTTAAATTGCCAAGAAATGACATTGTTTTCCCCCAACTCGTATCTGTTCTCCTGGAGATGCTAATGAGTAAATGACCTCCCTCTCTTTTTCTGAATCCATGAGATTTTCATCTCATTTTTCCTCCCATCCTGTTGAGGAGGCGAAGTGCGAGAGTGGCTGAGTGGGTGTCTGGCAGCCATCGTGGTCAGTCCTGCAGGGCTGTTTTTGTGTCCTGGGGAAGACACCCATCATCCCAGGGCTGGGAGCAGCCTGGGATCTCTTCTGGACCAGAGCACTGCTCCTGTTAAGCTTCTGAGCTAATTTACCGGCACAGGGACCCTTGAGTCAACCCATGGGATTGTGGTAAAGCAGCAGGACTCCTGCAGGACTGAATGTTGTCTGTGGGCTTGTGCTCATCTGGGTAAATATTAACTGTTATTAGCTATACATATAGAATAGTGCTAATTCGGGCTGTGCTCTGCAAACACAGAGCAGGCAGTTGGAGTGAAGCATGCACAGTTAAAAACTGCAGAAGTTACAGCAGCATGAGCAAAAGGAAAGGGAGATGTTGAGGAGGAATTAGAAGAGGGGCAGTTCTGGCTAACAGCCTGTCAGCCCAGATTTGTGTGTGAAGCTGGAACAGCAGCATCAGCCCTCTGCACTCCCAGCAGGGACAGAAAGTCAAGGGAGAAGCTTTTGGAGGAAAATGAAGAAATTACAGGGGTGCAAAAGAGTGATGGTTCTTCTAAATATCAAAGACAAACAGGGGATGTGCTCTCCTTTAACTGATGGCTCAGAGTTTCATTTCAGCCTGTGCAGATGGTCTGGGGCTTTGGGAAGAACAATGCACTTCAGGTATTTGGGTTTTGCTGCTGCTGTCTGTGTGAATACACATGAAACTTCAGTGTCCTCTTGCAGCCTGTTTTCCCTCATGCTTCCTGGAGGCCATACCTTGGCCTCCCAGAATTTTTTCATTCCATTTATTACTAACCCAGTTGTGACTTCAGCTCTTTAAGTGCTATAAATAAATGCAAAAATATCGTCCCATGTGGAGGGGGAGAATAAAAGCTTCTTTTCATTGACATGCTTATTTTTCGTTCATTTTTTGATACGTCTCTCTTCTCTGGGTTTCTGGAGCACAGTGATTACCTACATGTCTGTACTGAGGCTGAAATTACTGATTTCTTTTGCAGCTTCTCTGCAGTAGCTCCTGCAGACAGTTGAAGCAAATTTGATTGTTTGGACCCTTGCATTAGACAGACATCTGCTCTGAGCCCAGGAATCACCACTCTCCATACCTGGGTTATAACACAGGTGCCCGCTTTGCCTCCTGAGCTTAGAACTGGATCTAAGGCTTGGTGGTTTCAGAGGAAACTGCTCCTGCTGCAGCCTTTCAAATGCTTGATGTTAACTGTTGTAATTCTGCACTGACACTGTTGTACCAGATCATTTCTGTGTTCTTTACTCCATCTGCTTCCTTAAGGCACCAAGTTTTCTTGTTAATAATCCTGGTCAGGTGAAATATGGAAGCAATGCTGGATGTGACCCTTAATATTCAGTTCTCCAACGTTTTTATTGGCAAACTGAATTTCTAAAGGCTTGGAGCTACAATATTTCTATACTTGAAGCAGCAATCTCCCTTCTACTGTATATTAACAACCACATAGTAACGTTTTTATTCTGTGCTAGGGGATAAAATGACTTGGACATTTTAATAACATCTGGCAAATCGTTTTCATTTTCCCTCTTATGTGATTAATAATGGTCTAGATAGATATGTAGATCTACTCTTTACTTACCATGTGGGTTCATGCATATATAATGTAATATGGAGATGGGATGGATATAGAAAATAAGCAACAGTATAATGGGTTATAGTCAAAAACTCTAATCTGGGCCGTTAGAAAATATGAATGAAATATTCTGGGATTGGAGTGTGAGCTCAGTTCTGAACGTTTCAGTTCCAGTTAGTCACACCAGCAGGTCACTAAAGCACAGCTCCCAGTGCCACGTCCAGGGCTCTGCTGGACACCCTGGGGATGGGGACTGCAGTCTGTGACAGCCCCTTCACTGAAGAAATTCCTCCTGATGCTCACCCTGAACGAGGGGGAATCTTTGGAGACACAGGGCTGGGGCTTCCCACGGGTCACTGAGCACTCGCTTGACCAAGGGGAACCGGTGTTTGTGCTCAGTCAGGTCTCTGGTGGAAATTTATATCCATCATAGAAACAGCCATCAGCAGAGCTGTAAAGCTGTGCTTATTCAAGTTTGTGTAGTGCTCAATACTTCTGTGCAGAATGCAGCCTGTTTTATGGTGGTGCTGATTTGTCTTGAAAATCTCCTTCAATAGATTTGCCTTCCAGCCAGCATGGAATGATTTCCAGTGATAATAACGGAATTATTACAGATTTGTACGTCTGCATTTGGACCTTTTGATTCATTCCTGCTCCCACCTTTGCTCCTGCTTTTCCTAATGGCAGCAGAACCCGTTTCACTTAATAGGATTTTTCTTAGTGCGTGATTGCATGACTTGAACCTGCTTGTGTAGCAGTGGCTGGTGGTTTGCCCCTGGACTGGAGCAGTTCAGTAATGAGTTTTCAGATGCTCACTCCCACTGTCCTCTGATGTTTGCATCCCATTTTCCTCTCTTTCTTCATGGTACCTTTTATCATAGGTCTTTGTCAAACTGCACCATTGTGATAAAATGGGGATCTCTGCTTCCATACGGGCAACAAGAGCAGCTCACAAATGCCCCTCCCTCGCCTGTGAAGGGTTGTTTTCCAGTGCCAGTCTGCAGGCACGGCATTGCAAATGTACCCTGGGTCTGTGTTCATCACAGGTCTGCCAAAGCCAAGATTTGAAATCAACATGGTAAATATCAGTGCTTTGTTTTTATTCCTGACTGCGTTCCAAAGGCCAGCTGAGGAGTTCAAACTGCCTGCCTTCACAGCCAGCCCTGCTCCAGTATTTATTTAGTGAAAGCTGCAGCCTGTACAGAGTAATCCCAGTGCAATATCAACTCGCAAACAATTTTCTAAAGCATCTTTAATGTACAGGGTTACTGTGCCCAGAGGTGCAGGGGAGCAGTATTAATGCAGGCATGATACTTCTGAGTGTTCATATGAGCCCTCCAGGAATAATAAACAGCTTGAAATAACAACCAACAAATTCTCCAGATGCTTTTTATCCACGTGTTGGCAACTGTGTTGATTCCAGATCAATGCAGGGTATTAAGACATTTATATGATTGAGCTAAAAAGCTGCCAGGTTGCACAAGCATCGGGCTCGTATAAAACAGGAGAGCTGAGCAAAGGCAGTGGTGTTCTGTTCATAAACTGCAGGGATGGAACTCCCTGATTGCAGAGCAGGGAGTGGCCCTGGGAAGATGTGGGGTTTCATTCAGCAGGTGTGCTGCCAAACTCGGGGGGTGTGTAAGTCACCTGGTTACCTGAGCCCAATATTGGAATATTTCACTTTTACAAAATGAGGTGCCTGGTGGAAAGGCCCAAGTCATTCCTTAGACAAAGCCACACAAAATCTTTATTTCAGATGGAATCCCAGCAGAGCTCAGGGCTGGGTTTGCCTCTCTGCTTCCTGGAGCAGCAGAGCATTGGGATTCCGATGGATGCCACAGCTCTGGAAAGCAGAGACTATCCAGGGTACTCCTGTGGCAGTCAGGTGGTGCCTGGGCTGCTGTCATGCCCCAAATCTGGACAAATAAGCTGATCTGAAGATGCTGAAGGCCTTTGGAGCCCTGCCCCCTTGGCTGTGTGCAGATTTGGATCAGACTGTATTTTTTTGATTGCCTGTGTCAAAACCACATATGGCTGGATAAAATGAAATAACACCCAGGGTTTCTTTGAAATCATTTGATAATATGCAATTCCCACGGCAGTGTAAACCCAGATAAGATATTGATGCAGATATTGATGCAGATATTGATGCCTCTGAAGTGCAATGGGTTCTGTTCAGGTCTTGTACCAACCCTTTAATGCAAGAAACATTACACAGAAAGCTCAAAGCTTTCAAACATTTTGGAAATGTTTCAGATACAAACTGTTCTCCTGCAGATGTGTCTGTAGCTATGGGGGTTTAGAAGCTGAAAATCTTGGCTTCAGACCATTTGTTTTGGAAAATGGCTTTATGTACTTCTTGGGCAAAACATCGTGAAAAACAGGAGGGTTTTTGTTTCTTTCTGTTTGTATTTAATCCTGCATGTATTTCAGAATATTCTGGAAACTCACACAAGAGCTATCAGGTGTTTGAATTTCCTGTGTTTTGCTTCAAGGACTGTTTTGTGTGAAAGCATGTTATTTGTTAGTTGTCATCTATTCCACTTTTTAAAAAGTTTGTCAGCAAGTTAGGAGATCTGAAAGTATTTCTTTGATTTTATTGACCTAATTTCATTTTTAATTGCTTTTTCAGTTGATATCCAAATGAGGTAACATGCATCAAATAGAGAGACAAAACAAGCAAAAGAATAGAGACTTTACTTTTTGGCTTTTATGCTCGAATCGTGATCAGTATAAAATATTTTTTAAAGTGGGTATTAACTTCTTCAGAACTCCCAGGCTTTCATGTCATGTCAAACCATTTCTTCACAGGAATGCATTGCACAGTTTTAGCTGGATGCTTTCCAAAGAAAAGCCTTCTAAACATCATCACCTCTGCATCCCAGGGCTTATTTCTGCAGCCTTGTTCCTGTGACAGATTTACTCACATGAGTAATCTCATTGGCTTAAATTGAATCCTGTCAGAAGTAACAACTCTGTGAGTAAACTACTGATTATTTTTATCCCTTCTCTTGAAAACTATTAGAATTCTTCCCTCTTAAATATCTTCCCAGTGTCTCTTGCATCATTCAAGTTACACAGCACTAGATAAAAATTCATTACAACTCAATTATAAGGCTCATTAGGTAGGTAGTGGCATTTTGGCTATTTTACCAAGTTGTGAAACATACTCATTTATTATCCATGGTATTGTTAGAATCCGAATGGAACAATGAAACCAAACATAACATAAAAGATGGTTCAGAGCATAAAACCGTGGATCTTTGCCAAGAACAGGTTTTATGTAACCCGCTTTGAAATCTCCCTGTGCTACGTTCATGGCTGGAGCACTGGGAGAACTGTCCTTTGGAGGTGATAATGAACTCAGAGCACCTTTGACAGAGTGCCACTGCACGCTGCCTGGTGCTGGGCTTTATCCTTTTCATCTCCTGAATCTATCCAGCAGGTAGAAAGTATATTTATCTACCTGTACATCCTTAAATATGATCCAGCTCTTGCCTTCTGTGTTAATTAGCCCCGCTTTCCACGGCAGAGTGCTAGCAACAGCAGAATCTGTGACAGGGACTCAGACTTCCTAAGCACTGCACACAGCCAACAGAGTAATTTGTCCTGTTTCAAGCAGCCAGGGACAGTGTCCCCAGCCAGGCTGGCATTTACCAGCACCCAGGGGTTTCTTTACTCAGTGCCTCGTTAGTGCCAGTGGCTGCCGATCGCTTTCAGCCCGAATCTGCTGCTGCGAGGATGCTTCAAGTGTGGGCTGTACCAGCCAGCTGAGCTTTTGGATTGAAGTGTTCCTTTCCAGAGCTGGGTGTTTATTTCTCTTGGGTCTGTAGCCACGTGTGCCTGGAAGCGTTCTGCATGGTCTCACTGTGTGCAGATGTGTGCAGATGT
>VYZR01000582.1:11367-28057 GCA_013400675.1 Oxylabes madagascariensis | reverse complement strand
ATTTACTGGAAACAGCAATGAGATAAGAAAAGGAACAGTAATAGCAACCATTTTAATTATAGAAGTATTATGAAAGAGAGGGTGATTCACATGCAAAAATGCTCACCACTGACCCCAAGAAAAATGAACAATGACAGACAGCTTTCCCTCTTTCACCATGTTTTTTTGACTGGAAGCCATGGCCTTCTTCTCAGAAACCCTGGAGAGTCCCTTTTCCCTGCCCCTGGCAATGAAGTGAGGTGGTACCAAATAACATTAAGGTTGTGGTTGAATTCAGGATGGCTAGTTACTGATGATTTTCCTACCTCATAGCTTTTTGCTTTTCCCACCACAGTTCTGATGTTCTTACCATTTAACCTGTTCTCTGGGAGAGGAGAAGTCAGAGGCAGTATTGGCTCAGAAACGGAAATGTTTTTAACCTCATTACCATGAGTTATGATTCACATCAGCCATAAAAAGATGAAGATGAAGAATACCCCAGGTGATGGTTTCCTTGCAAGAGATGATTTATGTTTGGTTTTCTTGTTTGTTCATTTGTTTGTTTTTGTTTTTGTTTTTGTTTTGGGTTTTTTCTTGTTTTTGTTTTGTTTTTTGTTTGTGTGTGTGTTTTGTTTTGCCTTTTGTTTTGTTTTGTTATGTTTTGTTTTTGTTTTTGGTTTTTTTTTTGGTTTGGTTTGGTTTTGGTGGTTTTTTTTTTTTTTTTGTTTTGTTTTGTTTTGTTTTGTTTTGTTTTGTTTTGGTTTGGTTTTTTTTGTTTGTTTTTTTTTTTTAAGAAAGAAAATAAGCAGAAAATTAAGGATGAAACATCTTCATGAAGGACATACTGAAACACTTTATGCAGAGCGTGTTACCTGCACATAGAATAGGATGTGTACCCTGACATAAACCACTTGGGACTTCAAACGCTCTTGCAGGTTTTCATATTGTCTGGAAGAGAAACAGAAGAAGGTGGGAGGACATGTTAGACAGAGACTATTGGCACAAGAGAGAGAAAGTTCAGACACTCTGCTGGAGTGAGATAGCAGTGCAGTCTTTCTTCTGTGACCGTCATGGAGAGTTTCAAACCAAAAGTCGTGGAATGGGGTCATGCGTTTTCCAGATAGACTGATGTCTTTACTCCTCGGAAAAAAAGTTAATCATGTTCTGTCTTTAGTGTGAGCTGTTCTTGGCAACTTAAGCCATATCCTGGAGAGCGTGGAGGGGAGAAAGTGGAGAGTGGAGCCACTAGACAAGTGTATTACAGAGTTTGCTTTGCACATGCTTAGGGAAGCTGGTCAGTTGCACAGGAAAATATTTGATTGCTGACAAAGAGCATACAAAATCATCATGCTTATTTTTGAAAATCTCATCTCCACTTCCCAGTATTTCTTTTATTAGTTTTTTTCTTCAGATTATAGTGACAGTAATCCTTCCCAGACACTGCTATAATGGTTGCAGCTTGATTTGTCACCTATTTATGTGGCAGCTGGTGCTAATGAAGCAGTTAGGAAAGAGAACTGCTTTCCTGATTGGGGTCAGAAGGTAAAACACAATAAACTCTATTTTTGGTTTTACAGGTCTTTGTTTTTATTGTTGTTTATAGACATAGTTGCTCCCTAAAGTAACTCTGACTTATTTGTAATTTCCTTTTTTTTGACTGGTACATAGTATTTAGCTATTCAATTCTCTGATATTCCAGCAAATATACAGGCATTTTTTAAAATAAATATTCTCATAGACTGTGCATATTTTTCCTTCTGTTCATTTCTGGGTCTGCAAAATGGAAAGAGATTTCAGGAGCAGCCCAAATTTACTTGGTGATGAGAAATATGTTTGCCATTCTTTTTTTTCCCCCATGTACCACAGTATTATTTTCTCCATTTTATTGTCTCAGAGCTGATGTTAAATGTGATTATTTTTAGGGTATGCTTTAATTTTTCAGTATTTCTTAAGCATTTTTTACTGCATTATAGAGGTCAGAATCCATTTACTGCCAGATGACTGATGTTCACCCATGTTACTTAGTTGGAGGTTACTAGATGCTACATTTATTTCATCTGTGGTATCCTAGAAAAGTCTTTCTCCTCTCTCTTTGTCTCATTCCTCATTTTCATTTCTCGTTTTTTACACAGCCTCGGCCTCTGTCAGTCACTCTGATGACTTTTGAACTAGTTTGTCAATTTAAATTAACTTAGCAGGAGGTCAAGAGGGAGGTTCCAGCACATTTCCTGAAAGTAGGAGATCTGTTAGCAGATGGCTGCACTAAGAGCATTGGCCACATTCCTGCGTCCTCTTGCATGCCCTGTGCATCTTCAGGCACAAGGAACTTGTGTCCTCAGACCTGAGTTCTCCGGTGATTCCGACCTGGCTGAAATGCAGCAGCGATGCCCACATGCTCTGACCTGTGCTGTCAGTGCAATTGTCATCTCTTGCCTTGGGCTGTAATTTCCACAGAGAAGCAGCAATGTGCGGGGGGGGAAAAGAAACCCTCGGGGAGAAATGCAGAGCTCCACCAGCTGGCATTGTGCTACTTGGTCTGAGTGGATGGGTGATGTCACTGTCTGCCGTGTCCGTGCCAGATTTCAAGCTACTGACAGATGTAGCACAGCCTCCCTCATGGGGCAGTCTGTTGACCCTAGAGAAACTGCAAGGATCAGATGGCATTACACGGAGGTTTTTTAAAAAGGGGATTGCAAGAGTGTCTACCTAGAAAGCTGATCACGCCACGTATCAGAGAAGTGTTAGGGCCAATTTGGAGCAGAATATGACACCCTGAATACCACTGGTATAGCATCACAGACACACTAATACACCTTAAGCTTGAGGCTCGGATGGCTGGAATTCACATGTGTGAAGTGACTCTGTGCTCCTCTATTCTTGGGACACAGTCTTGAATGGGCTCTGAAGCCTCTACATCTCCCAAACGCCTTTAGAGGAGCAGCGGAGGGGCTGTGCTGCTGCTCTGTGCATGCCCGCAGCCGCCAGCGGGGAGGGCCTGGGGAGCACGGTGTGCCCTGTGGAGGGGTGGCTGTTTCAGACTTCTCCCTTCTTGGGCTCGAGGCTGGCCAGACTAACTCGGGTGTCTGCCTTTGCCACCTAACTTGCACTTAGATTTTGTGCCCCCTACGAAACAGTCTTGCCAAATGTCTGTGCTCTACTACTGAGTGGATGGAGGCAGGAGCCTGTACCTTGTCAGACAGGATGCTCCTGGAGGCTTTCAGAAGACCTGATTTGTTTGCTCCACAGAGCACGGGTCTTTACTACTTGATTCTGCTTTCTTAGGCACCTTATAGTTGAGAACTGCTCGGTTAGGTGATTTGGGTGCTGCTCTCTTAGCTCAAACACTGTTTTGCAGACTAGCAGTGGATAGGCAGGATGCCCTTCACTGCGTGCCCATGGCACTCAGAGGAATGAATGCCTCCACACAGGTACGTGCACTGCTGAAGGTACTACTGTAGGGCTGGCTGAAATGTGCTCTTTCTCTCAGGACAGGCAATTTTCACCTCTCCTGAAGATACGCCCTTGCTGGGGTGTAAAGGTCCTGACTCACCACGAAGTCTATTTAATAAAAGGAAGGCACACTTGTGTGACTCCAGGTATGATTAGCAGGATGCTAGCTGCTCAGGTTTTATTAATTCTAAAGAGTAGGAATTAGTTGAAATTTCTAGCCAGCTGATTTTCTTATTTTAGAAATCATTGCACTGATATGAACAAGAGGCACTGTAAAAGCAGATATAAATAGCAGTGAGATTTGCTTATTTCTGCTATACTTGCTAAGATATTATGATGTGTTTTTCAGTCTTGATTATATGCCTCAAGGTAGAAAACAGGCTAAAGCAGATTTTTTATCAATTGTGTAATGAACTTTACATTATTTCCTCGGTTGTTTTATTGCTTTTCAGAGGAAATTAAAAAGGAAAAAAAAAAGGCATTATCACTTAGCAGATAGCCTCTCCTAGTAAAATGGTCTTATCTGCTGTAGTTTCTAATGTTAGGCATTCAGTGCTAGAAATATTACCATTATTTTTCATTCTGAATCTCTCTTACTAAAAAAGTCAAACACACTCTATTTATTGTACAGTTTTGAAAATTTGTGGATTCACAAATTCATGTATGAACTTAAATATCTACTTGATTTTTGAATGTTTTTTTCCCCTTTTATGAATCACAATACTTAATTTAACTGTGCTTTTTAATGTATTTGTAGATACTGCAGTTTGATGAATACATAATGCATAAAGTCGCTAGCAGACTTTTTCTCATGTTTCATGTCACCTGACAAACAAAAAAGAAACTCTGACAAAGAAGTTTTAGACAGTATTTGTTTGAGGTTGGTGGAGTGGGTGAGTCTGTGCAAAAACCATAAGCTACTGAANAGAGCATGAGGATATTCTGACTAGCTTAAATTTTTACCGGGTTTACAAGTAAATATCTTCACAGGGAGTAGTACCTTCCTGTATTCTGCATTTCTCACCGCATATTCAGCACATTAAAGGGCTGAGTAATTCAAATGCCTTAACTTCTGAGTTTTACAATTCTCCAATTTTCAATCAAAATTAAAGCATAAACACAGGTGGATTATAAAATATACTATCTGCTGTTTCTCTGTGTAACAACTTAACAATATGGCAGAGGTTTTGTGGCCAAATTCTAATTTCAGAGAAAAATATACTCTCAGAGTGGAACATAGTCCATAGAGAAAAATACTAGAAAAATACCTTCTATTTTGATCACTGACATTGAGAAGTCAAAATGCAAAGAAATGATCCCTAGATAAAGAATAAAATTAATAGGTTTGTTTTGCTTTAGTTTGGTTTGGTCTTTAGCAGTCCTGCACCCTGCTGCCCTCTTCAATTGTACAGGAAGCAGCAACATTTGAGGAGCATTAAACAGGTCTTTCCTGAAAGTAACCTGGGGCTCCATCATGCAGAATGAAAAATGAAAGGTAAGGACAAATGCAAAGGGAATGCAGGTCACAGTGCAGGAGAAAGCTACTTAGTAAATATTTGTAAGTGGGACAGCTCTTGAACATGAATAAACATGCTAGAAAAATTATATGATCTCTGGGGCCCCTGTCTTTTCAGACCAGAGGCTGAAAATTCACTTTTTGCTCAATATATTTCTACCTCAAGTATATCTTCAGACATCAGAAAAGAGGAAAAACATTCGAAGTGTGGAGTGTAACAGATGACATGTACTCAATAGTGATAAATAAGAAAGGGAAAAAAAAGGAGCAATAAAAAGATGACACTTAAAACCTACAGTGTTAATTGGAATAGAGTCATGGTGCTTTTTTTTTTCCTTGGAAAAATAGCAATTTGTCTTCAGGTTTGGCAGAATAGCAACATGCATAAGAGCAAATAATTTTTGAAAGTAGAACAAGCCGACATGGCACCAAGTGAGATAAATGCTTAGCTCATAATCATTAACTCCTGGCCTAGCTACTGCTTTGTATTGCCAAAAAATCAGGATTTGGAGATGAATTATATAGGCTATAAATAATAGTTCCAAGATGCAGCATCAGAAAATAGTTGTAACTTTATGTGCCTATGATCATTAAAGTGCTATAAAAACAGAGGAAAAAAGAACATCTCCTCTTGGGAGCCCTAAATCACAGATTTGTTCTTGTAGCTACTAATTTTTGCTGCAAAAGTAGCTAATGTTCTTGTTTTTCATAAACCAAGGGCCTGCTTCTGTTGGCAATCTTTCCCATCACTACCTGCCTGAACAGAAGAGCCCTGCTGTTCTTAGAAAGGAGGGAAAGGGGTTGCAGCATCTTCTAGATGACAGATCAAAAGTGTTCTGGACTTCTGCCTCAGCATGAATCTGTTCTGCTGTGCAAAGCCATCTATTTAACAAGATAACCATCTGGCTAGAATAGGTTTGATGAGATAATGGTTTTATTGATTTCTTGTAGTAAGATGAGTAGACAAGGCTGCCCATGGCATTCAGATATGTGTAGTTCATCTTTACAAAATCACCTACCTTCCTTTCTGGTGCAAAACCTAATGAATTTCAGTGTATCAAAGGAGTTTCCCAGTGCTTCACAGTGAGCATGGGAAGGTCCAAACTTGCTTTTCACATCTGCAAAAAAGTAACTTTTTAATCACCAAGACTGAAGCAAGAAAAGGCTATTTGCTCCAGACTCCTCTGTTTTTTCTGCACTGGAGGACATTGCATGCTATTTGCATGTTCTTCTAACTTTGCTGAAGATTTCTAAAGACTTGTTGCTCTTGATCAGAAGAAGTTATCACATTCCTTGGCAGCTTGTCTGAAAGTTGTACCCCACACTATTTAAAAATGGTGACCTGTTCCTTAACTACATTTCCATCTTAAATTTCCATCTACTGGTTTTACCAGTGCCTTTATCTTGAGCATAAAAGGGGCTCCAGGACTGAGCATCTTCACTGCCTAAAGGAGCCACAGCAAAGCTCTTTGCTTTGTCAAGTGTGCTAATCAAACTCCTGAACCTCTCCCTGTGCTGCTCTTCTTCCAGTCCTGAACTAATTTATATAGGTTTTATCTTCAATATCTGCAAGTTTTCAGTGTATTTTTAGAAAAGAGGATGCCAAAGGTAGACAGAATTGCACTGCTAGCAATGCTGCTTGCATTAATGGAACAACAAATTTTTAAATTTTGGAAGAGATTTTAAGGTAAATTCACACTCCATAATAACCTAAGAAGCTAAGTAACACAAGCTAAGGTAAAGGAGCTCATGTGCCTCTAAGTGCATGGTGGCCTTTAAGAGGGAGTAACTAAAGAGAAATGGTGATTAATCATGGCCAATATTTCTCGCACATGGAACGGGAGGAGTGTTGTAAAGGCTGCTACCAAATGATATAAGGGCATCCCCTTTTTCAATCTGCAGAAATAAACTCTAATAACAATGTCCACTGTATGCAAGGATTATTTTATGGACATGGCTGCAGGTTCTGCTGTCTCCAGTGCAGAATGGCCAACACAAACATGGTCAGTAACATGAGTGTTTTGTCTGCTTCTGCACTTGCTTTATCTGCATCTCTTCACCACTCTAAGCTTTTAATAATAAAGCTTCATTTGCCCTTTCATTTTAATTCTCTGATCTTCCACTGGAATTCATGTTGGAAAGCACCAAATCCAATGAACTGCCCCAGGTAAGGAGTGAGCATTGACAAACACTGAATTCGAGAGGGGCAGAGGTTGACTCAGCTTCCAAAGAGCTCATGAGGTTGCTCCCAAATCATTGCTTCAGAGTGTTTGGCCTGTTATCAGAGCTTGTCAGGAATATGGCTGAGAAGCCATAAATGATCCTGATCTTGGTTATTCTTCTTTAATTCTGCCACCCCAGTCTCAGCATGGTGAATGGATTGTCTGCTCCAGGTCCTTCCTCTGCTTCTGCATGGGGACTTCCTTAGTCTTGGGGTTCAACCCAGGCTGGGCAGGACCACAGACAAGCTGTGGCTGGGGTCGCTGTGTCCTGGTGACACACCAGGAACAAGAGCCATGCACAGCCCTTTGTGTGTGCTGCACAGCCCTTGGTGTGTGCTACACAACCATCACCCCCTGACAAAATCACGGTAACCTCTGCTGGTGCCCAGGAGGGCACACTCAGCTTCAAGGCATGGAGGGATTCAAACCAACTTTGGGTATGTTGCAGTGGTTAGACCAAGGAAAGGAGCACTTCCCATGACAGATTTCCCCAAATTTTCCTAAATATGTTCTCAACATACGGTTCATGCCTTACTTCAAATGCATTCAATAGAGCTGCTGAAACCAAACACTTCCAGAAAACTTGTTTCAGCAGCTCTGTGGGGAGGCATTTCAGTTTGAATGGGGAAAAGGACCAAAGGAAGGTTTATCCAGATGAACACATGGCAGAAAGAGTTGCAGGAAAGTCAAAACCTGTTGTTCATGTCTGCGGCCAGAGGAGTGAAGGAGCTGGGACAAGTGTCATAAAGATAGCATGACACAATTTTGTGCTTTTTCTTACAAAAAGGGCCTTCTCCTGGAACAGTAAAAAACTGTAATGATGGTAGAAAGGATGGGCACAACTTGGAAAAGCTATTTAAAAAGATAGTATGGCAAACCAGCACTTGTTGGCATGTATTGAACAAGCTGACAGAGAAAAGGGACTTAGAGCTGTTATGGCAAAATCCAGTGTACTGCACTGCCATGGTCAGTTATGGAAGAAATTTTGAGTTAGACAAGAGCCCTGGCTGCCATGCAGGTGTCCCCATGTGTTGCTACTGGTGTGACCTGCTCTGCAGGATGTCTGTGTGGAGGCAAGGCTTGCCTCAGAAGGGTATGCATCCAACAGCAGTGGGAAGGTGGGAATTGCATTTGCTTTTAGAGAGTGTCCCATGGGAGTCTCTGATGTAAGAGAAGAGTCAGTGACAGGATCAAATGATGTACCATTCTCCAGCTGCCTGGTCCTAGAAGGCCAAATTCCCCAATAACAACATCCTGCCTCTCCAATCCCTCCCTGGCCTGAAGGAGAGCAGATGCTCTTTTTCTCCCTCCCTCCCTCCCTCCCTCCTTTCTGATCCAGCCGCTTCTCCAAGGATCTGCTTTTCACAGTTCTGTATGTAGACTTGCACAACCCTCTGGAAAACGTCACTTTCCTCAGAAATGAAGAAGGCCACTGTGCAGGTGTGCCATGCTTCACTGCTGAGCAAATGCTTTGGAGCTTCCTATTAAAAGCTTTTATCCATGGAAAAGCATAGTTTGCTTTTGTGTTGCACTCACCTATGTGGTCACACTGCGGAGAGGCAGGGCACACACACAAAACAGTATGGGCTGCTTTCAAATAAACACCATTCAATGAGTAGCTATTAGTAGTGTAAACATTCTTCCTAGAGGCAACTTGAGAAGAGGACTTGGCATAATGTGGGTCCCTTGGTACATGCCAGGATCACTGGAGCTGGTCAGTCATGTCACTGCCTCCCCTACTGAACCTTTCTCTGGCAGCTTCTTGAGGAGACCAGGTTGTAGACCCACATTTACCACTTCCCTTACCAAGCTTTTCATTTGTCCTTTCCATGTGCCCATGGCCTCCCTGACTTTGTTTCCTGTACATGTGAAGAAGAAGCCATCCTTGGGTGGTGGCTGAGCTCCTCTACCTCTTTCCGCAAAGGCAGCAGGGTGGGCATGTACCTCCTGTTAAACATCTCATGGAGGGCGTGGTGGAGAATATCAGCTCAACTTCTGTGTCTGCCTAAATCCAACAGTGGCATGTCCATTTGTCCTCAGTGCCTCTGCTTGCTGCAGAGATGGGACAGCCCTGTGGGATGGCCCAGGATGGAGAGGGGTGTCCAGGCCCCCCGGAGCAGCCAGGTGTGCGTGGTGTGCGCAGGTGACCCCTGGCAGCACAGGGATTGAATGTCCTGCAGGCGTTGGGCACCCAGCAGCCGCCCTCAGACGCCCTCAGATGCTGAGCAGGGTCAGCTCCTGGCAGAAATGTCTTTGGCTGGCTTAGACCCCGGGCTGTGGGATATCTGATCTGTTATCTCGTGTTTCCCTGCTGGAAACAGGCACATGCACACCAACCTCAGTCTCACCCATGCTGCTGGATGGCCGGCAGGAGCATCGAGGAGCTGCTCTGTAATCACAGACATAAACACAGATGGCACTGACCTCGCTAGCACCTGGCTTTAATCAAAATAACATGTAGATCTCTGCAGCCCTAAGGATGCTTTTCTTTTTTATATATATACACGTTCCTTTCTTTTTAAACTGCAAAAAAGGGGACAATGTTTCTGCAGCTGTTCTTCAAAATGGAAACCTTGTGAATTAGTTGAAGAATCCATGCATGCTTGCAAAAGTTGAAATAGTTTTAAAATAACGCAGATCTGTTCTTGGGGATGTAATTATAAATGCCTCATCAAAACTTCCAGGAAAAACCCTGACAAATGGACTTGTCCATTTTTTTTTTCTCTTTAGAAGTTTCTGGAGAATACTACTTTTCTTTCAAAGTGTATTTCAGCCCTATTTTTAGTCTGCTCTTTATACAGGAACTTCTAACATACAAATTCTGAATTTGCTATATTGCAAGGCCTTTGAAAGACAGGACCTGATTGCTTAATTTCTGAAGGGAGATGGCTATTTTATCTGGAGATGACAGAATGGATCTAATTGTAATATCATATTTGGGATATGAATTTTCCATTCCAAGTTTTAATGGTCTTGTGTAGTTATTACTTGTGATATAACTCCATTAGACGTTTGTTTCTTTAAAATATTTGGGATATTATGGAGCTGGAAGACATAATGCAAAGGAGGTTCCATTAAACCTCACTCCAATCCTGTGTCTTTGGGGTATTTCTATTGACTACTGTTTCTAAAAATGAGCATATCAACAACCAGATTATGGGCAAGCAGAAATTTTCTGTTCACTGGATCACAACTGAAATTATTTGCAAGACAAAAGTGCATGTGATTGGTAAAATACCCTCACAAGAGGAGATAGAGTCATTATTCTTGAAAAAGAAATAAAAGATATATCCTTTAATTTTTTTTTTAATATTAAAGTAAAATTTTGATATGAGTGATGCTAAGTCAGCCTGCTCCAGCTGGGAATCTGCCCCATCTAGTCAGAGGGATGGACATTAATCTATTATTCAACTGCACAAAGTTCAGTGGAATAACTNCCACAGCAAAGCTCTTTGCTTTGTCAAGTGTGCTAATCAAACTCCTGAACCTCTCCCTGTGCTGCTCTTCTTCCAGTCCTGAACTAATTTATATAGGTTTTATCTTCAATATCTGCAAGTTTTCAGTGTATTTTTAGAAAAGAGGATGCCAAAGGTAGACAGAATTGCACTGCTAGCAATGCTGCTTGCATTAATGGAACAACAAATTTTTAAATTTTGGAAGAGATTTTAAGGTAAATTCACACTCCATAATAACCTAAGAAGCTAAGTAACACAAGCTAAGGTAAAGGAGCTCATGTGCCTCTAAGTGCATGGTGGCCTTTAAGAGGGAGTAACTAAAGAGAAATGGTGATTAATCATGGCCAATATTTCTCGCACATGGAACGGGAGGAGTGTTGTAAAGGCTGCTACCAAATGATATAAGGGCATCCCCTTTTTCAATCTGCAGAAATAAACTCTAATAACAATGTCCACTGTATGCAAGGATTATTTTATGGACATGGCTGCAGGTTCTGCTGTCTCCAGTGCAGAATGGCCAACACAAACATGGTCAGTAACATGAGTGTTTTGTCTGCTTCTGCACTTGCTTTATCTGCATCTCTTCACCACTCTAAGCTTTTAATAATAAAGCTTCATTTGCCCTTTCATTTTAATTCTCTGATCTTCCACTGGAATTCATGTTGGAAAGCACCAAATCCAATGAACTGCCCCAGGTAAGGAGTGAGCATTGACAAACACTGAATTCGAGAGGGGCAGAGGTTGACTCAGCTTCCAAAGAGCTCATGAGGTTGCTCCCAAATCATTGCTTCAGAGTGTTTGGCCTGTTATCAGAGCTTGTCAGGAATATGGCTGAGAAGCCATAAATGATCCTGATCTTGGTTATTCTTCTTTAATTCTGCCACCCCAGTCTCAGCATGGTGAATGGATTGTCTGCTCCAGGTCCTTCCTCTGCTTCTGCATGGGGACTTCCTTAGTCTTGGGGTTCAACCCAGGCTGGGCAGGACCACAGACAAGCTGTGGCTGGGGTCGCTGTGTCCTGGTGACACACCAGGAACAAGAGCCATGCACAGCCCTTTGTGTGTGCTGCACAGCCCTTGGTGTGTGCTACACAACCATCACCCCCTGACAAAATCACGGTAACCTCTGCTGGTGCCCAGGAGGGCACACTCAGCTTCAAGGCATGGAGGGATTCAAACCAACTTTGGGTATGTTGCAGTGGTTAGACCAAGGAAAGGAGCACTTCCCATGACAGATTTCCCCAAATTTTCCTAAATATGTTCTCAACATACGGTTCATGCCTTACTTCAAATGCATTCAATAGAGCTGCTGAAACCAAACACTTCCAGAAAACTTGTTTCAGCAGCTCTGTGGGGAGGCATTTCAGTTTGAATGGGGAAAAGGACCAAAGGAAGGTTTATCCAGATGAACACATGGCAGAAAGAGTTGCAGGAAAGTCAAAACCTGTTGTTCATGTCTGCGGCCAGAGGAGTGAAGGAGCTGGGACAAGTGTCATAAAGATAGCATGACACAATTTTGTGCTTTTTCTTACAAAAAGGGCCTTCTCCTGGAACAGTAAAAAACTGTAATGATGGTAGAAAGGATGGGCACAACTTGGAAAAGCTATTTAAAAAGATAGTATGGCAAACCAGCACTTGTTGGCATGTATTGAACAAGCTGACAGAGAAAAGGGACTTAGAGCTGTTATGGCAAAATCCAGTGTACTGCACTGCCATGGTCAGTTATGGAAGAAATTTTGAGTTAGACAAGAGCCCTGGCTGCCATGCAGGTGTCCCCATGTGTTGCTACTGGTGTGACCTGCTCTGCAGGATGTCTGTGTGGAGGCAAGGCTTGCCTCAGAAGGGTATGCATCCAACAGCAGTGGGAAGGTGGGAATTGCATTTGCTTTTAGAGAGTGTCCCATGGGAGTCTCTGATGTAAGAGAAGAGTCAGTGACAGGATCAAATGATGTACCATTCTCCAGCTGCCTGGTCCTAGAAGGCCAAATTCCCCAATAACAACATCCTGCCTCTCCAATCCCTCCCTGGCCTGAAGGAGAGCAGATGCTCTTTTTCTCCCTCCCTCCCTCCCTCCCTCCTTTCTGATCCAGCCGCTTCTCCAAGGATCTGCTTTTCACAGTTCTGTATGTAGACTTGCACAACCCTCTGGAAAACGTCACTTTCCTCAGAAATGAAGAAGGCCACTGTGCAGGTGTGCCATGCTTCACTGCTGAGCAAATGCTTTGGAGCTTCCTATTAAAAGCTTTTATCCATGGAAAAGCATAGTTTGCTTTTGTGTTGCACTCACCTATGTGGTCACACTGCGGAGAGGCAGGGCACACACACAAAACAGTATGGGCTGCTTTCAAATAAACACCATTCAATGAGTAGCTATTAGTAGTGTAAACATTCTTCCTAGAGGCAACTTGAGAAGAGGACTTGGCATAATGTGGGTCCCTTGGTACATGCCAGGATCACTGGAGCTGGTCAGTCATGTCACTGCCTCCCCTACTGAACCTTTCTCTGGCAGCTTCTTGAGGAGACCAGGTTGTAGACCCACATTTACCACTTCCCTTACCAAGCTTTTCATTTGTCCTTTCCATGTGCCCATGGCCTCCCTGACTTTGTTTCCTGTACATGTGAAGAAGAAGCCATCCTTGGGTGGTGGCTGAGCTCCTCTACCTCTTTCCGCAAAGGCAGCAGGGTGGGCATGTACCTCCTGTTAAACATCTCATGGAGGGCGTGGTGGAGAATATCAGCTCAACTTCTGTGTCTGCCTAAATCCAACAGTGGCATGTCCATTTGTCCTCAGTGCCTCTGCTTGCTGCAGAGATGGGACAGCCCTGTGGGATGGCCCAGGATGGAGAGGGGTGTCCAGGCCCCCCGGAGCAGCCAGGTGTGCGTGGTGTGCGCAGGTGACCCCTGGCAGCACAGGGATTGAATGTCCTGCAGGCGTTGGGCACCCAGCAGCCGCCCTCAGACGCCCTCAGATGCTGAGCAGGGTCAGCTCCTGGCAGAAATGTCTTTGGCTGGCTTAGACCCCGGGCTGTGGGATATCTGATCTGTTATCTCGTGTTTCCCTGCTGGAAACAGGCACATGCACACCAACCTCAGTCTCACCCATGCTGCTGGATGGCCGGCAGGAGCATCGAGGAGCTGCTCTGTAATCACAGACATAAACACAGATGGCACTGACCTCGCTAGCACCTGGCTTTAATCAAAATAACATGTAGATCTCTGCAGCCCTAAGGATGCTTTTCTTTTTTATATATATACACGTTCCTTTCTTTTTAAACTGCAAAAAAGGGGACAATGTTTCTGCAGCTGTTCTTCAAAATGGAAACCTTGTGAATTAGTTGAAGAATCCATGCATGCTTGCAAAAGTTGAAATAGTTTTAAAATAACGCAGATCTGTTCTTGGGGATGTAATTATAAATGCCTCATCAAAACTTCCAGGAAAAACCCTGACAAATGGACTTGTCCATTTTTTTTTTCTCTTTAGAAGTTTCTGGAGAATACTACTTTTCTTTCAAAGTGTATTTCAGCCCTATTTTTAGTCTGCTCTTTATACAGGAACTTCTAACATACAAATTCTGAATTTGCTATATTGCAAGGCCTTTGAAAGACAGGACCTGATTGCTTAATTTCTGAAGGGAGATGGCTATTTTATCTGGAGATGACAGAATGGATCTAATTGTAATATCATATTTGGGATATGAATTTTCCATTCCAAGTTTTAATGGTCTTGTGTAGTTATTACTTGTGATATAACTCCATTAGACGTTTGTTTCTTTAAAATATTTGGGATATTATGGAGCTGGAAGACATAATGCAAAGGAGGTTCCATTAAACCTCACTCCAATCCTGTGTCTTTGGGGTATTTCTATTGACTACTGTTTCTAAAAATGAGCATATCAACAACCAGATTATGGGCAAGCAGAAATTTTCTGTTCACTGGATCACAACTGAAATTATTTGCAAGACAAAAGTGCATGTGATTGGTAAAATACCCTCACAAGAGGAGATAGAGTCATTATTCTTGAAAAAGAAATAAAAGATATATCCTTTAATTTTTTTTTTAATATTAAAGTAAAATTTTGATATGAGTGATGCTAAGTCAGCCTGCTCCAGCTGGGAATCTGCCCCATCTAGTCAGAGGGATGGACATTAATCTATTATTCAACTGCACAAAGTTCAGTGGAATAACTGTTCTCACTAATTGCTAATTGGCAAAATTGCTGGTGCTTATAGGAGATATTCTGGTAACAGATAATTAAGCAACTAAGTAGTTGAAAATGTCAGGAGAGAAAAATGATCTTTTCACCTCACTGAGTTCATTTTTAAAATTGTGTCCGCTGAGCTCACTTGGCTCTGTATAGCCAGCCTGCAGCTCTGCTGGGGAGAGGTGCTGTGGCCACCTAGCACACAGACAGAGGGCAAAATGAGGGAAAACCTATTTTCTAGACCCTGCTTCAGCAGCTGCCACTCATGCTCAAGAAGAAAGCACAAATCTATAGCTGCTGTATGTAGCTCTTGCTTTGACCATCACTTGCTTCCTGGCTGAGAGATGTTGTTCCCTCCCACAAGCCACATCCCCATGCTACTGAATCTGGAAAACCTCTTCTGTCTCTGTCATCCAGATATAGTCCTAGAGCCTCGGCTTTTTTGGGAGGTGTCAGAGCAAGAGTGGACAAGCTGTTGACTGTAAAGAGGAGGAGAAGGCACTCCTCAGCCTTTGCAACATGGATTGGAGGGAGAAGAGAGTTCAGGCAGCAAATAAGGACAGGAGGCACAGCATGTTATTTTGGCTCTCCACCATGTTTGCAATTCATCCCTTGGTGTTCCTGGGGACAGCAAGGGAGCAATCCCTGATCCCTTGCAGCCTTGGGGCAATGCAGACAAGCACCTCACCTCCTGGTGTTTCAGCAGCCTCTAGGACAGCAGCGTGGACCCAGGCATCAGGGCAAGGTGGTCCCAAGCAGTATTTTGAAAGCTGACATATCACCTCAAAGCCTCAGCACCTGCTTCAAATCTGTCACGCCTATTGGGATAGAGTGCAGCTGGGGATTCCTCCTGCTGCCTCTACTCCCCTGTTGCAGCCCCAAGAGGACTGTGCATATGAAATACTGGATGCCCTCCAAGCTCACATCTGTACTGGCAACAACAGTGTGCCTTGGTAGCTGTTTCTGCACATCGTGAGGATCCCCTGCACCATTCTCTCTCTCAGGTACAAGCCTGTTCCTGTTTGCACCTATTTGTGGTATCACCCAAAATCCTTTGCATTTCCTTGTAATCCAGATAGGAAAGAGTGGAGAGTATTTGATATATTTTACTGCTGCTCTTTCTGATTGTGTTAATGAGCTTCCAATGAAGAGAGCAAGGCTCCCAATGAATAATCCTTGCATCCCAAGCTCCCAGATGCTATCCTTGTGGGTATCACTGAAATTCACCTTCCCCTGCAAACCTGGCTGCCCACGCTGTGCCAATGGCAAGCTGATGCAACAAGAAGCACACGTCTACTTAACAGTAACTATTACAGTGAAACCTGATACGGCATCAAGATTTGTCTCCAGGACGGCCACAGAAATACTGGCACACCCTTGCTTGGACATTCATGTTGAACAGAGAGCGGTGCCACTCAGAACCTTATACTGGTATTTGAAAGGTCAGTCTGGATGACTGGATACCATTGACATGTAGTTGGAGTGAATTTTCCTCAAGAATTTGGAAGTTTAAAGTCTTTCAAGTTACAAGGTTATAAAATAGAGTGACAGATGTAGTATATAGCAGGTACACTTAAAAATCTAAAATTTAAAATTAAAAAGACACTTTTTTTTCTAAAATTCATTTGAAAATCAATTTTATTTTTTTTTAATTAATTTTAAAATTTAAAATTAAAAATACACTTTTTTTGTTTTGCTTACATAGAGCCAATTCAAAAATCACCCTCACTAAGAGTCATAAAATCTCATCAAAAAGGAGTCCTCTGCCAAAACTCCTGTCTCCAGTAATGCTTCAGCAGGGCAGATGAGAGCCTGCTGGCTGAGTCCAGCAAAAAGGCTGCAGTGGGGTTTAAGTCAGATCCATATT
>VYZR01000582.1:1191-11331 GCA_013400675.1 Oxylabes madagascariensis | reverse complement strand
ATTGATTCTCATGTGAGTAAGACACAAGACAGTTTTCTCCAGGCATGGAGGCATGGTCTGCAGGCATGATCTGCAGCCCTTGTACCCTGACCTCGGGCAATTCCAGCTCAGTCTGTGCATTGCCTGGGTCTGGGTGCTGGAGAGGTCTCCTGAATGTTCCTTGCTGCTTGACTGCCTACTGGCAAGGGGAAAGCCCTAAGAATTCTTATGAGGTTCGACAGCAAGGAACACCCCTCAGGTGCTCCAGGGGTCCAGAGGCCTGTGAGGAAGAATGTGCTGCTGAGTCCTGTAAACACAGGCACAGGGAGCTGGAGATGGAAGAGCATGGGAGATCCACAGGATGTGAGACTAGACCAACACCTGCCACAGAAAGGGATCCCACAGCTGGCAGGGCATGAGGGCAGAGGGAACTGCTGGAAAGGGGAAGGGGAACATCCATTTGCCAGGGAACCAGCAGAATGGGGGAATCTGCACTAGCAGGGAAGCTGCGGGGTAGAGCATCCCTTCCTGTGTCCACCCCCAGCACACAGGTGTTATTTTCCTGCTGGGGTGATGCCCTCTGGCAACAGCCTTCATTCAGCAGCCAGAAGGGGCTTTCTTGGTGCAGGCTGGAGAATGCATTAAATTTGCACAAGTCCTTCCTAAGCAGCTCAGTTTGTTATTACTCCATTGCTTGGCATAATTTGCCAAGTTATACTCTCATTTAAGCCTGCATAAAAACTCCACTAGAGTCCCACAAATAATGTGGGTTTATACTCTGATAATCTGAAAATGTTTAATCCTATTGCTTTACACTGCTATGACTTCAGTTTTACAAGTTCTTGGGGAGAAGAGTGAAAGTATTTGTATTCACTTGATCTGAGTTTTAAGTGCATTTTACTGTGGTACCTAAAATGAAGCATCTTTCAGAAGAGTTGATCTCTCAGATCAATATATTCTATTCTGTCTGTGAATTGTGGCCCAGTGTCCTGAGCCACGCAAGACCCATAAAGCAGCAGTCTGTAACAGCATTTCACCTCCATGCATCTAGCAGCTCTTACCACGTTGTATACCACATTACTTCCTACCTTCCAAAGGATCCAGCAGCCAGTCAGCCCACCTGTTTGTGGGCTGCCTTGCTGGCACTTCAGTCAGTGGGTAATTCACTGTCTTGTCATGACATCTGTGTTTTCTTCAGGTGAGGCATTACAGATCATCATCTCCTCTTTTCGGCACAAGGAATCCTTGCCAAAATCCCATGAGTATATTTTCAGTGAAAATGTCTGGAAACGCACTTTTTTCTAGATCTTATGAATGACTCTTAACAAAATAAAGTGATTTTTTCCTCCTGTGTGTAGCAGTTTTACATCTAACGTGGCGTTACCTTGTCACAACAGCAAAGTGTAGCAGGATGGGGACTTGTCACATGCATCTCTTTTAACATTAAGAATTAAAATCCCTTGGACCCTAAACCATAAAACTTCTGCCTGTGCAAGTAGACTACTAGGACCAGAAAATTCCCCTTGCAAATATGGAGATGAGGACAGCAGGTGTCAAGTACACATGAGAACTTGTTCTTCTTCCTAATGCTCCATTTTTCCAGCTCTGCAATCTAAAAAGAAAAGAAGGAAAGAATAATCTTTTACTGCAAGTGGGAAAGAGATGTCTGAAAAGATTAAAGGATGTCCTGCCTCGTGAGTTCTGGTTATGCCACTAAGCACACATCCGTGGTGGAAGGAGTTGCTGTTGCAATCTCTCTAGAAAATATGCTACAGCTGTAGCAGAGAGCCTTAAAGCACCAAACACAGATCACACAATACAAGTGAAGAATGGAGCAGAGAAATTAAAGCTCTCTACTGAATAGAATTAGTTTATAACAAGAGAGAGTGTTAAAATTTAGTCATGGTTGAATATTTCCCATTTCCTCTTAGCAGTTGTAACTCCTTTTTTCTGTTGTGCTTTTGTGGAGAGAGGTATTGGAATTCTCCAAGGTTTTGGAATTATCCTTCCTTTATCTAAGACAGAATTTGTCTGGTCCCTTCATGACACAGCCTCTAACCTTGTTCTGGATGCACTGAGATGAAATGGGCTGCTAATTTCATGGCTGAAGTAAGAAGAGATACTATCTGCTCAGTTCCCTGAGTAAAAATTGCTCTCTAATATAAACCTCCTGGAATTCTGCTTTTCTGTCCTCAAAAGGATTGGGATGTGAAGATCCGTATGGGTGTGCATGATCTCTGTAGGGGCTGAAAAACAGAATACTAGAGTTACTTGATACTGCATAAAATTTTAATAAGAGATTGAGTCACATAAAGCTTTTCACTACCTTCCCCTTTTATTCTTAATATGTGTTCCAGACGTGTCTGTGGAATCCAGCTAGTCAGTGTAAGCAGGTACAATCTGATTCGTGTTGACATCTTGTAAAGATCGGAGAGGTGTTTTTCAGGCAGCTGCAAGGGCAATTCTCAGGGAGTGGGAAGAAACACTGTATTATGCCCCCTCTAAAATGAGCTTTTAAAGGTTGCTTCATTTGTGCAGCATGTCCAAAACATCAAATCCATGTGCCAGTAAGAAGCAGAGCCAAGAGAGGGTTAAGGAAGTCAGTGATGCCTGATGTTAACATCTTTCTTCTTTTTTCAGCTTTGTAAAAGATAAACGTTTCAGATTTCAATCTGTGTTTCCCAGCAGTGCTTTGGAAACACTGCAGTAGGCCCACAAAAATCGCTAATGCTGGGCCAAGCTGAGATAATGCGTCTCAGCAGGAATGACATAATGTCCTAAAAGAAGACCATGATGTAATGCATATCTCACAAATCAGAGCCAATTTCCTTTAGAAAGCCTTGAAGTCTAGTACTAATACTGCGGCATGCAAAACTTTGGGGGTTTGGATATTTTTTCCTTTTTATTTTTTAAGAATGATTTTGTGAGGCTTACAGCACTCACGCAGTCTGTCTCAATTACTAGCGAAACTTCTCTCTTGTTCTACCCTTTCTTGCTATTCAGGTGCTTACTGAAAGCCATTAAGCACTTCACCTTGGTTGAGGTGCCTGGGATACATTAATATGAACATGGTAATTTATAGCATTAACATGGCTGTTTATGCAGGTGAGGCATAAAGCGTATATAGCATATTACAGTAAATCCTGCTTAATGAAGGTGTTATGCAGGGATTTATTAGACTCAGTAATGTCTCACATAAAAGTTAATCAGTATTTCTGCAAAGCTCAGCTTTGGTTTCAGCCAGTGCAACTCCTCAGTCCTTGGTGGCATCGCTCCTCTAGGTGAGCCATTCTTGGACCCATGGGGTTTATAAACAGTCACAGTTAGTTTTCCTGTCTTTATTATCATACATGATCCTGTGGTGTCTGAGCCAGTGAGACCAGAGTGCTGGGAGCTGCTGCAGGGCTTATTTCCAAGCAGGGCATCTCTGAGCAAGCCTGCTGGGGCCACACACCTGCCCTGACCCAGCCCCTCACAAAGTGGTTGGTTGTCCTGGAGCGTCTCACTGTCTCTTTGGCCCACCCACTTGTAATGGACAAGGAGACCATTATTATTCCCAGGCATGCAGTTGCCTTTGGGGCCATGGCCCTGCACCCTTTGTGCACCCTTTTGTGGGTGAGGGGAGGAGCTGCTGTGACTGACTGGCTCTGTTCTTTGCAGGCAGAACAGAGACAGGAGTCTGAGTCTGCAGCTAGGAGAAAGACTCCATAGTTCCTGGCACTGGAGGAAATGACAGCAGCTCATGTGGGATAGGATGCCTTGGCTACCTGTGTGGCCACATCCCCCTGCAGTTGTAATGTGGCAATGTACACCGATTTACTGTGCTTTCATCTTACTATTGTCATGTCACTGAAGCTGGATCTCCATGCCTTCAAAATATCTCTATTTCTCCAGAACTAGCCCTGATCAGGGCTGTGCATCCAGTTCCTGGGGGGGGATCAGGGACCGGGGACCTTTCAGAATCCTATCCCAGTCAGAATAGGAGTCACTGGCCCAGAACCTGTTTCCCAGGAAAAGAGAATTTTATTGCAGCCCCTTGCATCTACTCATAGAGATATTTCCAAGGATGTATGCTGAGTGTCAGAGTCAGTTCAAGAGTGTTTGCACTGGAAACCAAGATCTTTAAAAAACAACCCTTGAGGTGGCTCATGCACATCAGCCCTCCACCACGGCAGGCAGCTGTCAGCATGGTTTTGGCTACCATGGTCTCTGTGACAGAGAGCTGATCTGTGCTTATCAAACCACCTCATCTCAAGCAACTGAGGTATTAATATGTAACCTCTGCTGGCTTTTGTAAATTTGAGATTTACATTTTTGCTTCTCTGTGTTAAGAAACATCAGGAGTGTCAGATTCTGAAGGCTTATGTTTACTTGCTTATGGGATGTGAGGTTGTTAACTGAGATTCAGCAGGCAAATAAACTTCTGACCTTGTTCTAAAAATTAATAAACCACCATCAGCACCTCAAAGGGAGGGGAAAGCTGGCATCCGCTCCTGTTAGTTCAAGCCTGGACCTGCTTTTCATTCAGAACAGCCTGAATGCAGATGGAGACTGCCGTGTTTTATGTTACAGACTGCCTTCTGAAGGAGACTGACTCATGACACATGGCATCATTAAACGGAGGATGCTGCTGGACATGTACTACAATCACACAAGTGAAAGGTGAGTTGCTGTGTCAGATTGTTTTGAAAACTCATTAGCAATAATAAATACCAAGCTGTGTTACACGCACCATTTCATTAAAGGAACATAGCCAGAAGGGGAGCTTAATTATCTAGCTCTAGCAAAAAGCTCTATAGGCAGATGGGAAATGTATAATTATGGTGTTAATATGGCCTGCTGGCTGTCTGGTGGACTGGTGAGATGGGGACCCAGCTCTCTAAACCTGACCTCACCTCTGCACTATGGCACTGTTGGGGAAAGTCATTTAACCTTCTTTCTGACATGGGAGCTCTCATACTTCCAGAAGCAAGTAATCAAAGTTCCTTGCAGATTATTTTTGTGTAAGGACTGGAGCATTTTTAACCCATTTTGGCATTTCCAGTTTGAATTTACGTGTACTTAAATACCTAATTGCCTTGTTCCAGCTAACTTGAACTCAGCAACCAGGATTACACTGGCTAAGGAGGCACTGCAAGATCTAAGATGGCAGCCAGTACCCAGCCACATTGTGAAAATTGAATACTGAGTGGAGCATCTCACCTGATGGAGAAGAGCCCTGGGTTCATGAAAGATCCTTGGAACTTTCAGTGGCATTGTNAGCAGATGATGGAAAATAATATATCCTTGGTGCAGTACAGCACTAGTGCACTGAACTGCCCAGCCCTAGGTAAGTTAACTCAGGAAAGGCAACATGGCAGCATTTGTGGTGCCTCTGGTTCCAGGGCTTGCTTTGAGCTACCTGCAGAATTTCTGTGCCAGTGGTGCAGACATGTGCCATGTGGCCTTGCTCTTCTGGCATGACTGTCTGGAGGAGAACTGGGGGCTCTGTCTGGCCATCCTGCGTTTCTATCTGAACACTTTATATGCCTTTAAAACTTCTCATTTTTGCCTCCCAAAGGCTCCCAATTATTGAATATCTTATCTCCACTTTGAGGGGTAGTAAGACCTGTAAACATGTAATCCTGTTTTACAGGTACAGTGAGATCTACTTAGAAAAAGAACTGGTCTACTTGGAAATGTCCCATTGGGTAAGAAATTGCCAAACCCATGACCAGAATAGCGTCTCCCTAGCTGAGCAAGTAGCTGAGTTAAAAAGCATTCAAGTGAGATATTTCCAATTCTGAAGGGCAGAGAGAGCACTCATCAGTTCCCTGCTTCTGACCCTACCCCACAGTATGAAAACAATAGGTCTTATTGACATTAAAGGCAATAAATTTAGAAGGAATTACAAAGATATTGCTTTGCACTCTGAACAGAGAGGCTGTAGTCTTCACTAATGCAGGCATTTAATGTCAAGCATGTGAGGATGGATTTTGGAAAAGTGTTGGCTAATTTAATCATCACTAGCTACTACATGTCACGGTAAAATAATCCAGTGCTAGATTTCATTCTGTACTGTTGCAACTGATTACCTCTGGGATACCTGTGTGACTGTGGGGGAGAACTGCACCACTGCCTATATATATCCAAATTGTTTTCTTCTTCTTTGTGCTTATTTATAATATCTTCGGAGATGTAAGGCCAAAGCAAATAGAGTAATATTGGAATGAAAACATTTCAAAGCTGTTAGTCAGATCCAAAAGGGACTCTCTGTGCAAAGATCTTCCTTGTTTGTATACCCAGTATGGCATTGAACTTAGTAGGAAACCAGTACCTAAATGTCTTGACAGGTCTCATCCTCTTGGCTGAGGTAGCAGTTGTGAAATGCGTGGACTCTACACAACTGAGAAAGGAAGAGAAGTGATTCCTGTCATCTTTGCTCCCAAAGAACTCAGAACACCCTCTACTATAATTTTGAAGGCACCTTAAAGGATGCTTCCAGTTGCTTTCAGTGTAATGATTGTGCAGCTGAAATCTCCACTAACTAAAGACAGGTGTGCACAAGCATCCAGTTGACTTTGCTACATCATGTGGCTTGAACAGATTGTGTCCCTGCTGCTAGGAACATGGAAGTTCAAGTTTAGGCCATCCCACGCTGTGCTTGGGTTTCCTCCCTCAGGGCCTCTTGAATCTTGAGGCGTTCTTCATGGCAGCTGTGAAACAACAGGTGGCATAGGTGTCCTCTCAGAGAGCTGAAGGAGAGCTGGGGTGCAAGAGCAGGCTGTTCCCTGCCTTTCCACACACATGGCATGATGTGGACTGTGGCAAGGGGGTGATCTTGGGGTCTTGCTTTGTCAGGAGATCCTTCCTACTTTTGAACTTCAGGGAGCCTGTCTGGCTCCTGCACACTGCCTGAACATAACTTGCTGGAACAGTACTGCAATCCACCCCCCTTCCCTTTCCAGAGAGCAAAGCCCCTTAGAGGCTGCCACAGAGAGGCTTGGGAGCTCTGTGCCCTTGCGTGCAGAGTCTGTAAATTCAGCATGCTGCAATGTATCTCTCTGTGGCTATCACTGTTCCTGTGGCTTGCAGTTTCCTGCTGCTGAGGCAAGAGTGATTCACACGTGAGCACTCTGTGCACCCAGAGCCCCTGCAAAGAGCTGCCTGCTGAACAGTTACCTATTCACTCTTGCAGGCCACTGAAATGGTGGCTTCTTGCTGCTGGAGAAGCTACCTGAAAGCAGTGGAGATACCTTGGGCTTAGCTGAGCATGGGCCTTCCCTCTCAATCCTCTGCTGTTTTGCAGTGTGACTCACCTCTCCCCAGCAATGTAGAAAAAAATAAATCACAGCTGCAGCTACAGATGATGCCGAAGGCAGCAGCACCAGCACTGAGCACAGCACAGCGTCCTGAGACACCCTGTGCCGGGCAGGCAGGACTGAGTCAAAGAAGCAGCTCAAGATGCCCTTGGGTGCCTCATTAATTTCACAAAGCAAAACCTGTTCCCAGTCCCGCAGTAATGATCTTACAAGCAATGTTGTCATTTCACATTTCTGGGTGCTTGGAGGAGTTGAATGTACCCAAGCTGCAGTATGCTGCAGCACAGGCAGCTGCAGGTGAAGCAGAAGAATGTGTCAACCCTGGTGTACAACAGCAAGGACAAACACATGTTTCTGAGTCCCTGGCACAGACTGGAGCCTCTGAGGATATGATGATTCTCAGCAGCATGTCAATAAGCAAGTAAATACTCTGGATGTCTTCAGCTGAGGGAGAGCTGTGTGTCTCAGTGCTGCTGTGTGCTGGAGAGGTTTCTGGCTGTAAGGGGTGGGTGGCTGCAGCTGCCAGCCCTCGGGTGCTGCCACCAGGACAAGGGTGCCCAGATCTCCCCATCCAAAAGCACCACTTGGTGACCAGGTGCCCTGACACCCATGGAAACACGCACTGCTTGCCCATTCCCATCAGGGATGGTACCACCAGCCCTGTGAAGCTCACATGAGATGCAAAGGCTGAAGTGAGTAATTCATAACCTCAGACAGAACTGGTGGCACCTCCTTTAAAAGGTCTGCACAATATTTTCTATTATAAGGGTCTGTTCCTAGTTGCTTCTCTTTTTGTCAAGTGCATCCGCCTAAAGCTGATGTTTTCTTTAAATTTAATCCAGAACAAGGCAGCTTTTTCTAAAAGTGAATGGCAAGTACTTCTTTTTTAAATCAATATGCAACTGGATATATATACATATATGTGGAAAATCTGCAGGCCATCAGCACAGGGAATTTCACCTTGTCTGTGCAAAGCTGCCCAAGCTGCAAGCCCTGTTTACCCTGTCTCAGTGGGGATCTGCTGGAGCTACAACTGCACCACAGCTTTCCCACAGCTCCAGCTGCAGTGAATCCACCAGCCCAAGGCACATCAGGAAAGGTGGGGAGCATGGCCCAACATACCCCACCTCCCATGCTCTCTCACTCCCTAACATCCCTCCGATCCAGCTGATGCTGCTCCTGCCCTGCCCTTGTTTTCCCTTTTCCTTGTCCATACTGTGAGAAGCTGGTGTACCACTACTGGCCATACATCCCTCCCCCAGACCTAGCCACAGAGTGGCTTTCTACCAGTCCAAGTGGAGATGGGGCAGTGGCATTGAAAAAATATGAAAATATATCCTCCTCTGAAAGCAGAGAAGGATGTTTTGAAAGAGAGCTAAAATCAGGGGCAAAAGCACAGCTGAAGCTTTGCTGCCAGATGTCTCCCCATGGGAGACCAGGGCTTGTGGGTTCTGCAGCTTGCAGACCAGTTTCTTGAAAAAGAAGACATGAATATTCCCTTTGGCTGAGCAGTGTGGAACAGAAGAGCACTAGAGGGAATGTGAGAGCATGACTAAAAGAGGAGAGGATGGAGAGAGAAAAATCTGTCTCCTCTACTTCTGGAAATTATTTGAATAAGGATACTTGCTTAGGTCAATTGAAAGGACTCACGTGTTCGGGATTCAAGTGTTCGGGTTCACAGGAACAGGTTTTGTTTAAAAAGAATGATTGTAAGTGGTGTCTGCTATAAGAGATGTTTGCTGCCTCTACAGTTTCTGTGCTAAGAAACTGTCAGATATCACACTCGAGGGGTGCAAGCAGGAGTGGTTGGCCAGAAATTTTTTTTGAAGATGGTCTCCAAACACAAATCTTTTCTCTGCCATGCTGCTACTTAATTTATGTTTCACCTGAAGCGTATACCATATTTTGTGTGTGTGCTGCATCTGCATGGCCAAAAGACAGCTACCTCTGTCTTCTGGAAATGGGGGATAAACCACTACATTTTCTCCTATCTGGGAATTAGGGCCACCAGTGCAGTGTGCTTGGAACATTGTAGCCATGACTTTGCCCAGCACCTAGAAAAATGAAGTTTATTCCAAGTTTGGACTCCTAGTCAGGCTGAAGTAGTAATACTATAAAAACCAATAAAGCAACCTAATGATAATAAACCCATGGCTCTGAATTTACCAGCACCCAGTGTGGGTTCACAGGAGAGGATCCCTTGCTTGCTGGGATTTAGTTGAAGCACCAGATGTTTCAAGCACCAGATGCTTCAAGGAAAGGGTTTTGAGGAGAAGAAACTGAGCATACATATATCATACTGTTTCCTTAGGGTAAAGGTCTGGACCCTCCACAGTGAGTGTTTTATGAACAGAAGTAATTGTAATTATTCCCACAACCCAATTAATTCAGAAAAATGGGAGAGGGGCAGCACAGTCTATTTGAGAGCAGATATTTCACCTTTAGTGATCCTGGCTGGAGCTTGCAACTCACTCTTTGATGCCGCTCTGAGTGCCCATAAAAATTTGCTGGCCTGAGGAAGGAATAAGCATGTCAGGCTCTGGGAACAGAGAGATGTGAAGGGATGTTGTTCAGTGGTAGTGGCTGATGTCTTGTTTTTTGACCCTGCTCTCTGCAGTCCTAGCTTTTCCTAGATCTAGTTTGTCTCTTGTGGCTCTGGAAATCTCATTGGACTTGCCTTGTTCTGCAGGCAATCTTCAGTCCTTCGTTTATTTCATAATTTTCTGCAGCCTTGCATCTATTTTGCCATGTTCTCTGCAGTATGAGCTGTCTCCCCATGTGCTGTTCCAGCACCTACCACAAAGAAGTACAGACCTTGTGGGCTTTTGTACTCCAAAAATATAGTTTGTACCTTCTGCTT
>VYZR01000525.1:13863-36888 GCA_013400675.1 Oxylabes madagascariensis | reverse complement strand
GTAAGCTTGGCTGAAGGATCTGAAGAAATCAAACCCCAATAGCCTAAAGGCTCAAGCACCTAGATATTTGCTAGAAGATGTGAGATCACTCCTGGGAAGAAGCAGAGGAGAGCATCTCTGCTAGTTGATTGATGGAAGAAGTTTGAACTATCAGTGTGATGCAGAGGAAATACTGGGAGGGACCAGTAGAGTTGATAGAGCGTAAATATGAATGTGAATAGTGATGGAAAGACCTTGCTTGGATGCTGTATTTAGTCCTGGCTATAAGGCTGATGGAATGACAAGGGAAAAGATATTAGGAGATAAATAAATACAATTACCCTCTGCCCCCCAATCAACAAAGTAAAACTCCCTCCTCAGTTGCTTAATATAGGAATACAGAGGTTGACCTCAAGGTATGATTGCTCCTTCAGGAACACAGATTGGCCATGGGATGTCATTTGCAGGCAAAAAAATTATTTCAATTAAAAGGAGTGACCAAAAATTGTATGAAGTTGTTGTGATCACTTTAGCTATGAATTTAGGTGAAGGCTCCTATCCAACAGAGAAACAAAATCAAGAACATGCTTTCAATTGGAAGAGTGATAACAACACCAAAAAACCCCTCGTCAGTAATATGAGGGAGCATAATAGCTGTGTAAATGAGATTATACATTATCTCAGTAGGGGACTGGCCTTGCTGACCTAAGATGTACTTTTCAGTCTTAAGCGCAACTGCTTAACTCTTTAGCTGATGGTGCAGACATTTCCCAGCCATTCACAAGGGGATACACAAATGTGAACAGAGTGGGGATAAATTTACCTCTGATTTACCTTACAAGCACTCTCCTAAGACAGAAGCCATGCGTATTTCTACTAGAATCTCTGTTTTTGTTCTATGCACAACTTTCCCTAGTCCCTATAGATAAAACAAGAAAGTTTCATGTAAACATATTAAAATACTTAGCATTTAACATTTTAATTTCCACCAGCCTTTGTCAAGTGTAAGCAGAGGGCCAAAAAGTTAATTGAAATATGTAATAAGTTTAGGATAAAAAAAAAATCTGTTAGGCCAATCATTTAGAAACAGAAACATTTTTGTACATGCTGTTTAGAAAAACAGATTTAATAAAAGTTAAATTTTCTTTTATTTTTCTGTGAGGTTTTATGGTTGAAATTTTTTATTATCTAGCATGCTTGCAGTCTTTGAAATGTCATAAGGTTTCCTTGTGTTAGGCAATAAGACTGTCCAAAATACGTAATATTTCAACAAACAAAACAAAATTACAAAAGTGGTATCAGAGTGCATTTATACTGAGTGCCATTTGCAAATCCCTGTTATACACCTACAGTAGCTGTCTTCCAGCAGAACTAAAAAGAAACTTGGTATTGTGACTAAGACAGGATAAGGTTGCAGTACCTAGATCCTTTCTTAGATCCTATTTCAAGAAGTCAATTTCTGTATGCATCCAACATTTAAAGCAAGAACAATACAAACAATTAAAGTTAAGAACCACAAAACATATTTTGTGTCTCCCCAGAAGATAATTGTAGGATGCCAACTGACTGTCAACAGCCACAACTCTGAAAATCAGGGAACATTTATTCAGTGCTGCTAAAATACAAGAAGACACAGAATTATCATGTACTTTTTTTCTGATAAGGTACTTCTTTTATCTTCCCACATATTAAGCTAAATGAACAGTAGTTGAAAGTTTGCAGGTCTGATATTTATTTTTCCTCAAGATTTCTGAATTGATTATAAATCTCTTTTTAACAAAAGCAAGCTGTACCTCACTGATCTTGCAATTGCTGAAAAAAAAAGTAACATTTTCTACCATCCTATTCCATTAGGGATAAAACCCAAATGAATCACTTTGAATTTGATAACAACAGCTATTTAAGAGTTTCCTTTCACACCCAAGCCAAATACCTACCTAAAGCCAAAAGGTAGAAACCTATGATAGTCTCTCCTTGTTCTGTTACAGCTGCCTCTCTGGTCAGAAAACTGATGTTGTTGTTCCTCCAGGGTGCCTGTGCAGAAAACTGGACAGACATTTTCAGCAGAGCTTCTGACCCAGAAATCACCCTTCCCCAGAATGTCCTGGTGAATAAAATGGTTCCAGTCTTTTCCTCAGTTTCTGCTCACTGTATTCAAGGGAGCTCTCAATAAGACTAAGGATCTAAAGAAGGAAATCTCGAGGGACAGGAGCTTTGCAGCCTTCTGACCTATTCTTCTTCACTAATCCTATCTATTAATACTGTGAACCTGCTCCCAGCAAAAGACAGCAGATTTCCTTGTATCCTCATTACTGCTATGTGCCAAAATCTCTAATGAAGAGTATGTATCTGACAAAGAGACAACTTCCTTTAAAATAAGGTGACACCACGTAAGCTACAGGCTCACAGGCACACCAACACCATACTGATATTTGCTTACCTACCTGTACTTTAATCTTTTTTTCTTCACTGACAATGAGTGGAATTTTAGTTCAAATGAAATTCAGGAAAAATCTCACACAAATTAAAAAATGGCACAGTGAAAAAAAAACCCGGGTGATGTCACCACTTGAGAATATGACTTTAGTATAGCAGAAAAAATAATCTATTAGCTTACTTTACCAGCAGGATAGTTGTTAATTTAAAAAGAAGGTAAGGCAATTTCCAGTACAGGTTGAAAAAAAATATAAGTACTTTGGATCATATATTTAGACTGCTATGCACCCTCCAGTCCTGGAATAAGCTCCAAATATGTGGGATTTATCCCGTACTGTTGAAAAATGAGATCTTGTTTTGTTGAAGTGCATGGGATTTGAGTCAACCAGGAATACTTTTAGTCTTTTCTGAGATATCAATGATTGCAGTTAAGATGCGGCCTCTCTTAGCAATCAGGCTGTAGTCATAACTAGAAAAATTGAGTCTAAATTAATTCATCTGGAGCAGCAGTTTCCCGGTGAGCAACACATCCTTACTGCACTGAAATCCCTGTGTCTGCCTTGCACTGGCTTGTCCCTTCTCATTCTGGACAGCAAACTGGGCCCAGTGGTGGGACCCAGCTGAAGGAAGCAGAGCACCTCTCTGTGAATCTCCCCTGTCCAGAGGCTGAACTTGTCCTTCCTGGGGCAGACTGACTGCTCCTGTCAAGCTTTCCCTGTGTTTGTCATGGAAGCATCACCACACGGGAGGTGAATAATGGTAATGTGACAAGAATTAAAGGGAAGAGCAGTCCTTTACAGTGAGGAGGGAGACACAGCCATGTTGTCAGGAAAGAGAGAAGCCTCTCACCTTCCTGCTAAGGGTGAGGACAGTGACCCACACACTCCCTTCAGCAAAGTGCCTTGCAAGGGTCGCAGGCTTGACTTGTCCCCAGCCTCTCACTCTTGTACCAGGCACTGGACTGCTGCTCTTTCTCCGACCTAAAGTCTGCAGAATGTGTCTGGCAGCTCCTAAAGATCACATTTCTGCAGCCGAGTGGCCTGATTTCCCCAGCCACCTGGCACAGCCCAACTTCTGACGCTTTGTGAGACCTATCAATAGACAGCTGGAGTTGAACCCTGACGAGCCTCCCAAAGCTCACTGCTTGGCAGACTCTGCTGGAGTGACCAGGACTTACCAGCTCAGTGATTAAAAATGGCCCTAGCAGTGCTTTTTAGGCCACAGGTCTTCACTGCTGTGCTTCTGCAACAGTTCCAGGTTGGCCCCAATATTCCCATCCCACCTGACTTCAGGCATCTCTTGACCATGCACACATGCCTCACAAGGCTGTCTGGCATGCCCAGCACACCTGGCCTTTTCCCTGCTGTGGTGCTGCTCTCTCAGGTTGCCATTTAGGTGCCCTGGGCCCCTAGAAAAGCCCTGGATATGCATCAGCTTTCCCAGGGAACATGTGCACAATCACACATTTCCAGCAATGAGCTGCAGCAGCCGTTTCTAGCTAGTTATCTGCCTGTGAGTGGATCGGATCACTGTTCAGATGGAGGGGAGGGATAGAGTTCTTGCTGAAGGCAGTGCCCAAGGACTTTCACAAATACTCAAGAAGGCCCACAACAAAGCACAGCAATATCACTTACTTTCACGACAAGGAGCTTGGGTCAGAGAGGAGGTCGTCAGCATAGAATCCATCGCAAAATCTCTGTCCATGAATGCTTATGTCTTCATGGGAGTCTATTTTATCAACTACCAAGAGAAAGATGTACAAAAGGATAACATTTTACATTTGACAGAAACCTGGTCCATACTCTCTCTACTCTCTTGCTGGAAATGAAACAGCCACCCAACAGCCCAATTGTGGGACAAGTCCAAGGCCTCTGGGCAAGACCCTTTGGCTTAGTGAGAGGAAAGAGAAAAGCTCCCCAAGAGTTTCCCCCTGCAATGAGGCACAACCTCACACAGCAGGTCTCTCCTGCTGTGCAGGCAGGACCTGGTATCCCAGAACTGGATGTTGTTTCCCACCTTGCAGGAAATACCTCATGGCAAGCACAGGGTGTATTGATCTGCTACACCACAGCCAGTGCTGAGGTGGTAGAGCATGCTTGCTAACCACTTCTTTTTGTGCACAAGAAATTTTCCATGGCATCTGACACAGGCCTGGATTTCCAAGTCTGAGTTTGGCATCTGTTGTCACACCAGTGCTAGTTCTCCCTGCTTTGGTTAAATAGGGAGAGGGACAACCAGCAGAGAGGGTTTTTCATACAAGGAAACTATGTTATTTACATAAATGTAATCTCTTTAGGCACAAGCACTTTAAATGGTAATAAGTAACAACGATAATTATTCATTTATGCCAAAATGAAAGGCAAGTTATATTATTTGCCCTGATACCCTGAACTTGAATCTTGATTTTTCCCAGCTGTTTCTTCTGGCTTCACAGAAATATCACAGCTCCATGGACACTTCAACTTTATGTTTTAATGAGAAAGTCTTCTGCCAAGCCTTATCCCTTGTAATAATAGTGAGAAGGAAGAAAGAGAGAAAAAAGGACTTTTTTGGTATTTAGGGAAAAAAAAAATCTGAGTAAACTGCTCTCCATGGTTATGCATCCTTTTTGGCGATTGTTTTCCCCCCATCCCGGTCTTCACACACCAAGAGTGATTAATACCTTGATCGGCTTGCAGTTTTCTCCTTCCTCCCTCTGGTGGCATCCTCCAGTGAAGAACAGAGGCTCTGCAAATTGATGTGGACTGTATGGCGGGTCTGCAGGTCACCGTGCTTCCGAACGAGAGAAAGGCTCCCTCTGCAGATTACAGGAGCCTAGTTTCATGTCCCTCAGTGCTTTGGTGGTGACCAATTCAGTGGCTTCACAGAGATTATCCCCGAGCGCCTTCACTGTCTTCACAAAGTGCTTTGAAAGGATTACAGCAGCATATGCTATGGGCAGTGCCATAAAAGGACAAGGAAACTAAAATGCTGTGGTGGTACAGAGAAATTACACAGCTGTGACATGTGAAAAATGGACTTGGTATAAAAGGACGCTAAAGCACCCCTTTCCTAAACCCGTCGAAACCGCAGAAGGGACACAAACAATGCGAACGCTCCTGGGGATACCGCGGCCACTCCTCTGCGCCCGCTCTGCCGCCCCGAGCTCAGCCGCCCCTCCCCACGGTGACCTGCACCTACAGGGACTGCAGGGACAGCAGGGACAGCGGGGACAGCGGGGACAGCGGGGACAGGCACCCACCTGTGCAGGGCCAGGGCTCCGTCTCAGCCCCGCTGCGCTCCGCAGACCTTCGGGGCACTGCCGGCCCCGCAGAGCCCAGATCCATCCCACGGCCGCCCCGCAATCGGGGCTGCGCCTGAGCGCTCGGGGCAGCTGCTGCCCCAAGGTAAAGGAGTGAGGAAAGCCCCCGAAAACACTGATATCTCAGGAGACCTGACTGAAGAGAGAGGTGAAATGACCGGGTTAGGACACAACAGGGCAATAAAGCCCATTTTACGAACGTACCAAAGCGACCAGTGGTCTCTGCGGCAGCAGGCAAAGCCAATACAGAGCAGATAGAAGGCAGCATTACCTTCCATTTGTGCTGCTAAAATGTGCAACAGCCTTTGAATCCTCCCTGTTTGCCTCTCTAAGTGCTTTCAAAGTGACATGTATACCAGTACAAAAAGGCAAGTATCACAGCAGCACTAACTGGCCTGACATACCAAGTCTGGTTACGTTAGAATCCAGTGTACTGTTTCCAATACAGAAAAACAGAAAAATCCTAAAAATGAAAATCTGTGTGTGACAGAAAACATACGATGAATGTTCCTAACAAGCACCTGTTTTCCCTGAGGAGCACAGAGATTTGGGCAGTTGCCAAAGGAATGATTATATCAGAAGCTGGTGTAAGTTCTCACAGCACTATTTTTTCACAATATCTGTTATACATGGGTTAAAGGAAGGGATCATAAAAGGAGAAGGCAAAAGGAAAACTATTCAGAAGGGATGGGTTAAAATAAACCACAAGCAGATAGAAAATTGGTTGTGTGGAATGAAAATAAAGCTTTGTCTTTGTAAGGCATAAAATTTTCTGAGATTTTACAGAAATATAATTGAAGGATTTCAAGGCAAATCCAATTTATGAGTTGGAACTTGTCTCCATAGATTTTTTTGATAAATTATTTTCACTTTTACTTCACATTTTTAATTAGAATATTCACTACAAAATGAAAAAATTGTCACTATTCAACAAGATATCACTTAGTCTTGCAATGAACAGTCACACAATGAGTTATGCCTACGCACTTCATTGAGGTGGCCAGAAAATGCATTTTATATCAGTGACAGAAGACCTTACCAAATTCAGATCACGTATTTTTTTCCTGGTTCCAATAAAACACTTCTTGAAAGTATTTGCACGGATTTGTTTTTAACACACATTGAATGAAAAGGAAAAAAATTGTGAGGTCAGGTAAGTAATGCTTAAAACATGTTGATGGACAAATGGAAATGACTATGCCTGCTGCAAGCCATTTGGAATTGCTTACCTGTAAGAACCAGATCTGAAATCTGCTCTTCTGTTGACGATGTTCAATTTTGTTGAACAAAACCACATTTGAAATATTTAAACTGAAGAGTGATCATAATGTGGAACATGCTATATTTCAAAACATGCCTGTTTAACCCTGGACATTAACCCTTGCTGTGACATTTTAGCATGAAAACAATTGCACTCTATGTATTCCCTGGTTAAATGTCTCAACCACTTTTCTTCCCCTGTGTTTGGTTATTTGCCAAACTTAGTTAAGAAAATGATTACATCATATAAGAATATATAGTAAAATCAATACTTCTGCCTTGATGTCTATGGACTTTAGTCTATTTAGTTTAATGAATGAATTTTGTTCTCATCAATCCTGAATGCTAATTTTTCTCTGAAGGGTTGTGTTCTATAGCTTGTGACAGATATAGAAAACTACCTGACAGAAAAAAATGCTTGGTCAGTGCTTATTACCACAATATGCAGTTTGAAATGAACTGTTTCTCAAAGAACACTGTTTAGATTGGTGCTAATATTAAGACAGGCTACCTTGCTGCTTCAGATACATTCTACTTTCATGTTGAAAGAAGAATGTTGAAGAGAATGGAAAATACTTGGTGCAGATTAGGTGGCTGAAGCTGTGTATTATTTAAACTCCCTGCTCTGAGATGAACTTGCACAGAGCAGGCTAGGTGATGGTAAAGGAAATGAAAACCTTTTGGGCAGCTGAATCAGTTTGTGAGAGATCTCAAGTGAAGCGTGGGAAGTCCTGCTTCTGAGGTGATAGAGAGTTTCCTAATAAGAGGTGGGGCCACTCTTGGCAACCACTGTTAGAGTGGCTAAAAGGCAAGAGCCTCTCTGTGGCACAAAGGAATCCAAGATTTGAGCTCTTTTATTTCTGACCTGCCTTCATGAGTTGTACTGATTTTTTTTTTTTTTCAAGAATGTTACTGTAGCTCCTGCTACAGTAAAACTTGGCTTCCTGGCTTTAAAAGCCTTCCAGTCGTCCTTGGTGAGCTCATTACAGTAGCAGGTTTAAACAAACCCACTTCAAAAGAGTGTCTGGCTGGTGTTCTGTCACTGGGGTGCTTTTACTCTCTGCATTGCAGCAGTGCTTCGCTGTCCCAGTTCAGAGGGGAGCCCAGTGAGAGCATCAATTTTCTCCAATTATGGGCTTGCATCATACGCCTGCAACTTCAAAATGGTTCATGTTTTAAAACATGAAAAGTGATTCCTAATTTCTTAGATGTTGGTTCAAAAAGGCAGAATGTATTGGGGGTTTTCTGCTTACCAAGCTCTAGAGTACACTAACAGGGGCAGGTGTACTGAATGATCTGTGACTGACTCATGTGAAGAAATCACTCTCTGCAGAAAAGACAGAACAAAACCTCCAGCATTTCATGTATCAGCAGGACTTTAATGTCAGTAGAATCTTGAGGCTGCATTCTAGGGACTAAGCAACTTGTTGCAAATTCAGCAAATCAGGGAATAAGACAGGAAGAAAAAGGGAAGCATAAAGCCTTTCAACTGTATTTCATTTATGACAAAAGAAAATAAATAAAGAACACTAACAAAATAATTACTCACTATTCTTGTCTGTACAAAAATTGTGATTCTATCCCATGATCAAATCAGGAAATAGTAACCTGATAATTAAAATAAACTGCTGTCGCAGCTAAGCCAGCTAGAACGAAGTCCCAGGCAGGCTAAGGCAATTTGAGGCAAAGTCAGCCTGACATGTTTTAATACTGCAGTGCCAGTACATAGCCTGTGGTATATCACCAGCAATAGTAATAACTGTATTTGTGGGCCTACAGGTTACACAGATCAGGCAGTGGCTGGACAGAGCTGCATTGGCGTCACTAAAGTTTTTTTCATTGCATAAAGTTATAGAAAAAAAGCAAGCCGCTTGCTTAACTCCATCTGTTCTTGTGCCATGTCAAATTATGCACAGGTTGATTCTGACCACTTTGAAGAAGTGTGGGTTTCCTTTTGGAGGATGTCTTTTAATCGCTTTTGATGACACTGAGCATGCTCAGCTCCAAGATCCAAACTACCAAAACAACACAGACTTTTATCTTAACATGTTCATATGAGATTGTGTGCAGGCAGCATCAAACAGAGCAAAACCTAGGGCACTGTGCTTTCATAGAATTGCCTTTCCCATCATGTCCGAGAACAGAGCCTGTGAGGTTCCTATCTTCATTACGCTTATTTGTGTTTGTCTTGCACAAAATATCCAGAATTTACAGGGTAGTAAGGTTCACACCCTGAAACTTCCCATTCAAACCTCAGGTATGTTATCTTCCTAGAACTTCCATTCAAAGTGATGAGCTTTCCAAGGACTTACACCACAATTAGAATTTAATCCTGGATTAAGAGAATATACAACAGGAGGAGGAAATCACTGAAAATATAAATAACTTGGTGTTATGCTTCTGTCAACTGAATCCATGTCAATGTTTCCAGGTGCCAGCTGCTATTACAAACTACATCCTGTAAACTCCTATGAAATGTTTAATATTAGCATTCCAGCAGATGTGGGAACAGGTAGTAGGAGTGGCTCATAACAATGACCAGTCTAGGAAACTGCTGCATCAGAGGAGTCCTAGACATGCTGGTTTCTTCTCTTTACGGACTCTTACCCTTTATGGACTTCCTGTAACTTTCTGTTGAAAATCAGAAAGAACGCATCCTCCTGAAATCCTGAAAAGGAAAGATGTTTTTCTTCTGATACCTAGTTCATGCTCCTGCACATCTCACCCACTCACAGGGATAATGGACATTTCCAGAATACTGAGAATGTCATTCACACAAGCAAGATTAGAGCTTGGAAAGCATCTAACGTATTAGGAGCTCACTTGAAAACAGTACAAGTGTTTAGATAAACGCTTGCAAGCTATATAAAAATACATTATCAATTCAAGACTATAAAGTTTTATGGACAACAAGACACTTTTCCTTACTTCCTATGTTGTTGCTTAACATTGAATATTACTCTTTTATTTCTTCTCTTATACTGGGCTTTGATCCATACATTGAAATATCAGTACTCACAAGTCTTTATGTCTGAGCTCCCAAGAAAGAGGAAAAGAGAAATTTTCTTCCCTTTATATGATTTAGTTTACCTCAGGTGAGTACTTTTCCATACATATATGAAAAAGACTCAAACATGGTATTTATACTTACACAATGGTAAAGGTCCCTTGTACCCTTGTTGACCAGGATATATGACTCTAACATCCACACTCTGGAAAGTTAGTGGGACCATTATTCTTGGACAAACCACTTCAGTTTTTCTTCCAAACTTGGGGAAGAAGTCAGGAGTACAATTTCTAGAAAAGCAAACTGACGTTTGTATTGCCACTATGTACCTACTGTCTCTTTTGTGTGACTGCCAAATAAATTCTGCATATATCTCAGGTATCTGGGGCAATGGTAAAACCCACAAATTTTATCACAGACATTATTTTCTGACATGAACAGTTTTAACAGAAGCATCATTATGCCACAGAATACAAGTGTTGGGTGAAGGGACTCCATTCTGGCTCAGAATTTAATTTGGTATTTTATAGCAGATAGATTTCTGCCAATAAACTGTATATAGACGATGTTTTATAACCAAATTGTACATACTCATTCTAATAGAGAGGCAGGAGCCGCACATCCATACAAGCAGTGGGATTTTACAGAAGAAACTTTGACTCCATTAAGGTTTTATTTACTAAAGACAAGACTCATGCTCATTTGCAACAACACCAGTGAAATAAAGTGAAAAATGTCACAAACTCTGTATATTTCATAATGCTAGAAAGCCCTGTCCAATCTCCGGACTTTGGCCTAAGAATATTTTGGTAGCACAATAAATATATTATAGGTTACCCTATAGATGCAACACAATCAGTTGGTGATTCCAAAACAGTGTACCTCAGAGGCAGAGCAGGAGAGGCAGCACTGCTGCTCCACTGAGTTTCCAACACCTGAGGCCCACCACCAGCACCAGCTGTGCTTCAGCCCCAGCACCTGTGAGGAACAGCTTGTGCCTCTTGAACTTCCAGTGCAAGAGCCCCGGGTTTCACCTTGAAGGTGGATAAAGCCTGCATGCAGTCACACGCCTTTGCCAAAGAATTGGGGTGATGGGATGACAAGAGCACAGGCAGATGCCTGTATCTGTTGCAGCACTTCAGCCATCTCTCCCCTCATCACCACTGCCCACACCACCCACTCTCTCTTCCTGGGCTTTTGGGTAGAGAAAGGCGGATTCCCTTTACAGTCCCTTCTATAAGGATTTAATGGAGCTGAAGTCCTAATTTATTTTCTTTCTCATCCAAAACCCAGGACCTGTACAAAATCAGAATGTATTCTTTCAGTTCACTGGGTTTATTTGAAGCTGACTGCTTTCCAGTAGCATTTTCTAAAGAAAAAAAAGCAGGTGTGCCATCTCTCTATCAGCCTGCTCCTCCCTGCAAATTTGAAGCAATGTGCCAGTCCCAACCTGCAACAGAGAAATAGTTTCAGATGTGAGGATTATAAGAGGTTTGAGGTAAAGCTTTCTCAGCCTATAATAATGCCAAGTGAACATTACTAATAAACTTTCCTAGACTCTTCTCTTAAAAAGACATTAAAAAAGGGCAATAGTGGTTATTTGTCTGTGTCTTCACTGCAAGGCTGGGATCAACAGTCTTACAGAAGACAGATACCATCACCTCAGCAATCTTCAAGATGCCATGGTGGTACACAGACAGGCTATAGATGCCAGCCTTCCTCGTGGGAAACATTGATGCAAGACACAAGTAAAGACAAAAATTTTATTTTGTTTTTTGTTAAGCTTCCAAGCATTTCACATTGCTAAGTTGATCTCTATAACAAAATGGTATTGACACTGCAACTTCAAATTAAAAGGGTGACAAAAAAGTTAATGGTAACTTTCCCTGAAAAACCATATGGAGCTACAAAGAACTTTTCCATGTGAATGAATGCAGCATTTCTACAAGAGGAATAGATTCAGAACAACATAAGACCTACAGAAGAGAAAACACTGTCTCTTCTTTCCCTGGAAAGTTTTAAAACATCAATGTTCTTTGCAGGGACTCTGCTCTGAGATGAATTTAGGGAAAGGAAGGAAGCAGATGACTTCTTTGAGAAGAAACAGGGTGAGAAGAAACAGGGACAGCTCCAGCAGGAATTTCATAGTGGCTTGCCTGAAAATTACAGTCTCTTTGATCTAGTAAATAAATGGCAAAGTTCTTCAACACTTCAAAAGAAGCAGTATCAGCTTTACAGGGCTGTTTGCTTGGTGTATAAATAAATGGGCTGCTTACTTGGGCAAGAGCACATGCTACCAAGCAAGGTCAGAAGAGATGAGGAGTTACATCCAAACTGCAGCTTGACATGGCCAAGGAGTTTGGCACTTCATCACATTTTGCTCATAATCCTTTGAGCAGGTCAGCCAAGGCTGTATCTACAGAGGGAAAACAGAGACCACCACTGTTCACAGACACACAAGAAGTGAGCTTTCTAAACGCTCTCAGTTGTTAGGCCACTTTACCAATGCAAACTGGAAAAATAAAGGATAAAATCTGAATGACATTTTGTACCATTAGGGTGCCAAAGCTTTTCATAAAGAACATTATATTTTCCCAGGCAAACCCAAAAATCCCTGTCAGTCTCAGGGCTTGGCCACAACACAGGCAAGTGATCTGAGCCGTGCTTGCACCTAGGGGAGTTTTAAGGTTCTTGTCTGATACTAGGTCAGAGATATTTGCTTTCTCATAACGCTTTCAATTACATGGTATCTCTTGAGAAGGAGAATAGTAAAGCTCAAGGCTACTGGAAGTTTCCTTTAAAAGGCTACAAGAACTGATTCTCTGACATCCTGACAGGAAAGAGGAGTTGGTAGAGCTATCCATATTGTGGCAGCACTACTACCGAATGTTCGCTTCCACTTGGAGCAAGAAAAAGTCAGACTGAAGGATATCTGTGTCATTTCAAGTGACAGAGGCAACCCCAAAAAACAATAGCAACTGGTCATAGACATAAGGTTGTGTCTCCATTCTCTATGAGGTTCCTTCTTTCCCCACAGCAAAACACCTAGGGAAGTAATTCACAGCATGGCAGCCAAGATGATTCTCTGCAGAAATGCTAAATTTTCTACCCTGTTCGGGATTTCAGGGAATGAAAACTGATGGCAACAGGAGAGTGAGAATGGGTGAATACAAACACTGCAATCAGCTGTTAGTCAAGAACAAAAACCTTCTGCCCTGTGCGAACAGTGGAAGGAAATCTCCTATCAGATGCCTCTTGAGGCCATCCTTGTGATGAGGTACACAGCTCAGGAGCCTGCATTGCCACTGCAGGAACAGCAAGTGCAGAGCTCTGACAGAACACACCTAATTCACAATTATCCTCCTAAATCTTTAAATCTGTAACCTAAATCTCTACACCACGTGAGATCATACAGATACTGCCAATAGCTCAGTTGTTCCCTCATCGTACACATACCTGCTAGAATCTCAGGGATGAGGAGATATGCTTTGTTAAATAGATCCTCGACCCCGCCTCTGGCCTGACACTCTCAATGATGGTCAATCTCAGCTGTGCCTTTCCTACCTCCCTCAGGACTTTCCGATGTTGTTTTGTTTTCTGACTCTAAGCACCTTCACACCCATCACCAAAGCGTATGATTTCTGTCACTTTAGATTTGGATGTGCCCCCATCTACCTCCATTATATGCAGCCAGCACTGGAAGGAGTATGTCTCCCACACCATGGCAAAAAGGGTTCGGCAGTAAAGAGGAGCTCAAGTCAGTCTTCTCTCACTACTATTCCCCACACAGCCTCAGATTATTGACTCTGGTGAGATAAAAATGTGTCATCCCAGTATTATACTGTCTCAGGATATATTCCTTCAAATACCTGAAAATGACTTCACAGACCTCAAAGGGACATGGCATCAAATAGCTGGGCAAAGACTCTCAGGGCACTTTCCATCATCTGTGCAAGGAAAAGAATCGACAAAAATAACATATTCTTTAGATTGCTCTGGAACAGCAATTGATGCATTGCTATGTGGACTAGCAGAAGCAGCCAGAAAAGTCTACCTGTCAGAATGCTATTAACAGCTTTGAGAAAGTCCCATGCCTTCTCTGGTACTGGGCTCTCCGTACTGAGTCATATAAGAATATTATTAGCAAGACAGTTGACATTTATAGCATCCTTTTGTTGTTCATTGTGAAGCTAAGATTTGCCTTCATCTTACACTTTTACTTTGCTACCTCTCTCATGGTGAAGCTGAGCACCTCATCTCAAGCTGCCTGAAGGAGCCCAAGTCTGCTCACTTGCCTCCCTCACACCCCCTTTCATATCAGCCACCATGCAGACTGGCTCATCCCTGGCTTTTTGCTCTGCTGGAGGAGTTTCTAGTCTCTAGTGCCCCCTAGACATAGGCTAGCTCTGGTTCTGTGAGCAGCTGAGACACCTCTGCAGAGGCACCATTAGGATTAGCACAGCTCCTGTTTGCTGTCTTTACTGGGATAGGGGTGGGAGAGACTGGCCCTGCACTCTAGTGCATCCCGCGGTGCTGGACAGGGAGATGTGTATCCCTGGCTGGAGGCAGCATGATTTACTGTCTGCCAGGGCAGAGCGCTTGCTGGCTACAAATCCTATTTTGCCCCTGCACTCTTTGATGTTTAGAACTGTATTCTCTAACAGAAAGGCAGCTCTCATGAAGTAAGGCCTTCGAAGAACAATTTAATTTCACAAGATCCTTTACATGGTAACAGCTAAAAAGCCCCCTCAGCTTTCACAGTCTTGCTTTTACCAGTCAGTGCTGGGGCAAGTCACTGACCACAGAACCAACCAGGGACCGCTATGAGTGCGGTCAGATGCATGGATATAAAAATTAATTTATTGTTTTAGAAGATAGTTATACATAGACATGAAAATAGTCATTACTGGCTCCAGGCACTGAATGTCTTCAAACAGGCCCCGAATTCCAGGGAAACAGAAGGTATATTGCAGATGGGCACCACATTGTAGCGATACATAGTTCAGATGGCCCTAGGAAGAGGAAACACAGGCCTAAAGGTGAAAACCCTTCAGATATTGGTAGGGAATACGTGCTCACTGAGGAGCATTAAAAAGAGATTACTTACCTTACCCTCAGTATTTAACCCTCCACAGAATGAACTCCCACACCAACTGCTGTATGAGAGAGTATTCAGAGCTCATCCCTAGAGACAGCTTTTGTAGCTAAGCAAATTATCGCATTGTAACAAACGTTGTAAACCACGGCTTAAATTAATAATGAGTAAATGTACACAAAGCCTTTCCTGCGCTTGTCATACCACCTTCACAAAAGGATCGCGCCAGAACAGCTTGTCTTTGGGCTTCGCCTTGAGATGCAACACTGGAACTGAGCGATGCTCCAGTGGTGACGGATTGCTGCCATCCTGTGGCAAGCACACACATTTCAGACTGACACTTGCCTGACAGAAAACAGTCCTTTAGGGGGTGTCGTTTTAGAAAGAACTAAACAGTATTATCCCTAAATGCCACAGAAGCCAGTCATCTGTAACCTGCAATATTCAGATCTTAGAAAGCCATGAGCCATTACAGCGATTCTACCACAAATTACTCTCCGAAGCAGAAAATAAGGACCAGGTGGGAACGGGCTCATGTCACCTTTTAACTTGGAGAGGTATTGCAGCATTCAGTGGTCTAACTCCAGAAAGGATGTTAACCCTAGCCCAGTTCTAATCCTAACCATTTCAGACTGCTAGTTCCAGAATGAACATAAATAGAAGGGTATCCCTGTTTATGAAGGCAATTGTGACAGTGTCTTCAATTGGAAAAGCCATCAGACAGCTCAAATAAGGTGAGCCCTCTGCCAAGATTGTATCCAAACTCAATACAAATAGCACCATTCCTAACACTGAGTCTAAGGGGAGGAGTATATAAATGAACCAGTGAATGACCAGTTGATTGTTACTTTCTGAGATTATGTTTCTCACATCTTGTCCCCAGTTCTAGTCTTTGGTGGGAGAAAGTTTCCTGTAACACGGCTTTGAGACCCAGGCATCTGGGAACAGGTGAGAACTTGCAGATTTGCTTGAGAACAGCAGTGGGTCCAGTAGTGTTTAACTTGTGCATTAGTGACCTGGATGAAGGAGCAGATGCCTCTTCAGCGAGTTCACTGATAACACAAAGTTGGGAGGAGTGGCCAATGCCCCAGCAAGCTGTGCAGCCCTTCAGAAGAGGCTGCAGAGATGGGCAAGGAGGAACCTTCTGAAATTCAACCAAGGGAAGTGCAGGGTTCTATACCGGGAGAGGAAGAGCCCCCTGCACCAGCACAGGCTGGGGGCTGACCTCCTTTGGAGAAGGACCTGGGGGTCCTGGTGGACAAGAAGCCACCCACGAGCCAGCAGTGTGTCCTTGTGGCCAAGGTCAATGGAATCCTGGGGTGCATTAGGAAGGGCACTGCCAGCAGGTCAAGGGAGGTGATCCTGCCCCTCTGCCCAGCCCTGGTGAGGCACATCTGGAGTGCTGTGCCCACTTCTGGGCTCCTCAGGACAACAGAGACATGGAGCTCCTGGAGTGGCTCCAGTGCAGGGTAACAAAGATGATTGAGGCACTGGAGCATCTCTCTGTGAGGAAAGGCTGAGGGAGCTGGGCCTGTTCAGCCTCAGGAAGAGGCACTGAGAGGGGACCTCATCCATGTGTGTGAGCATCTGCAGGGAGCTGCCAAGGGGATGGAGCCAGGCTCTGCTCGGTGGTGCCGAGCAATAGGACAGGAGGCAATGGCAGAAACTGATGCGCAGGAAGGTCCACCTGAACATGAGGAAGAACTTCTTTACTGTGTGGGTCACTGAGCACTGGAAGAGATTGCCCAGAGAGGTTGTGGAGTCTCCCTGACTGGAAACTTTACAGAATTCTGGAAAGTTACATTCCTGTGTAATGTGCTCTAGGATGACTACACTGGTATCCAAGTTCTAGACACTAGAAAGGAAAAAGGAGGAAAAAATGCAGCAACACAATTCAGTAACTAGATCTCCCAGTTCATAGTCTCTTTATGAATTACTGTTAGGACTGAACAGCCAATCCAGACACCCATTGCTGATCAAGACATTCAAATAAATCAGCCAGAATTCCTGAGGTAGGTCCTGGTCAAAAGAATGTTAGCAAGGGAACAAGACATTTCTTTTCACCAGGACAAACCACTTTAACACATTCCTTCTGTTTCCTCAGGTGTAAGAAACTTTGTAAGGAAGGTAACTAGCACCTCTCTATCATTAGATAGCCCCTATAAAATGCTCCAATCACACTGCTACCTGCAAAACTGCAGACACCTTGACAGTAAATTGTATTGTCTTAACATTAAAACAAGTAGATTGCCTGTATCATCACACAGTGTTTCTGTTCAAGGTTAAAACTGGGCCCACATGAAAAGCAGAACACTAAATTCACACAATATGACTCAAGATCCATTTTGTTCTGAGATTTTGTATTTTACCGTATGACAGTCTTAGTGGTTTTTGGAGTGTCTTTATATCCAGGGACAACTTGGGAGGTTCAGGAGCTTTAAAAATCAGGATTAGTATCTGAATGAAGTAATAATTCCGTCATTGTCCAAAAGAAAGATATACTGCAGAATGACATGAGGAGTTAGTAGGTTCTGGTTTGGATCCATCAGAACCAGGAGCACTCCACCAGAAAGCTTTGCCAGTGAGGCTGCTGCTGTCCACTGCCTATGGCTGCCAGAGCTGGAGAAGCAGACTTCCTGCTGCACAGGCTCTGCACCATCCAGAGCTTCACAAGGTGAAACCCAGACCATAAATTGTCCCTTTGGAAATGAGGAGGCAGCTGCTGTGAAAGGTCCTGTGCAGGCAGATACACACTTGGTTATCAACACTCTTGCCAAGCACACAGGGTGCCGTTCCTGGTCTGGCTATGGTTTCCAAGTGACAAGCACATATAGAGAATCCCAAGGTAATCCAGTCTGAAAGCAATAATCCTGTGAACAGCTACCATAGTACTCCAAGTTAAAGGCTGCAATTACCTGGCACAGTCAACAGCAGATGTTCTTTATCACCAATTCCCTACACCAGCTGAGAGCCCAGTTACATCATTATCTATCACCAGAAGGGAACTGATGTTATTTTCAAGCTTCTTCCCTTAATCAAGACCACATAATTTTAGGACTCTTGACTACCATTGACATCCTGTGCAGATATACCCTGACTCAGAATGTTAACTTTATTCATGAAGATAATAAACTTCACAGAAAAAGGGTTAGATAAAAACAAACAAACAAATAAAGCAAGTGACACAAATAAATTAAGTACCCTAAAATTCAATGACTTTAGGGCAACTTCGCTTCCAGGACTCTTCATATTAAAAATGGAGTGGATTTTCACAAAATCTCTGCTAAGGTATCTGTCAGCTGTTTCTGGGTGGCCATTTACAACTGCCACATGCTAGAACTAAAAAGAATGAAATCCATCTCCCTGAAAGAATGCAAGATTCAATAATGGATCTGGAAAAAAAGGATGCATAGTAGAAAACACAAAGTACATAGAACTCAGCAGAAAAGCAGATTTGCATGGTTCTTTTTATTCAAATATTTTGAGATTTTTTTTATGTACATATATAGGTATTCATACAATACTTGCCACATTTGGCAGCTGTTGTTTAATGCATACAAGGTAAACAGGTACTTTTCATAACGAAATCTTGTTTAGTCTGATGAGAGGCATGAAATTCTCAAGCAGATGCTTAGCTCACTAAAGCTGTTTCTGGTCTTTATTTCCAGTTTCATCACTTTTAGTAGTTTGTAACTTTAAGTCATCCAAGTTTTGTTACAAGTAACATAAACTTTGACAGAAGCTTTTTTGTTGTTGGCCTTTTTTCTCTTTTTTTACTCTTCTCTTAATTGCTGTTGTTTTATTTTGCTCCATCTTGTCACTTCAAGCCTCATCAGGAGATTGAAGCACCTCTGAATAATCTCACACAGAGACATGGTGGGTTTCACATGTGCACCTTTTTTAAAATAAAGCAGGGTCATCCCTTGTGCCCATTTCCAGGCATCAACAGACAATATCAAGAATTTCTACACAAAAAGCATGCCATAATGAATTTATAACACACCAGCTACAGAAATAAATGGCTGCCTTCTTTTTAGAGAAACCACAAATGAATTAAAATAAAGCAACAAAAAACTTCTTCATATATGCCACACTTAATGGAGAGGATCTATTTATTCCTGAGCAGGCTGGCAAGTATCCATTGGTGGTCAAGTGGGGGAGAGGGAGGAGAAAAAGAATTTTAAGCTGAAAAAGGCACAAAAGACAAAAATATTGAGGCCTTAAAGAAAAAAAAAAAAAAAAAAAAAGAGAACTACCTTCAAACCATGTTGTTTTACTGATCAAAATAGTATTTGGTGATGATGATAAAGTTGAATATTAAAGATGATGCAAGGTACTCAGGATCAAATTTCTCTTTAACAAAAGCCCTGAGGACTTTAGATGGAAAAACCTGAAGAAAACATGTTTATCTCTTTAGAACTTCCTATTCCAATGCCTTCAGATATTCAGTATATACATCTGTATTAAGAATCAATAGGCATTCAACCTAGAAAAAAGTGGGTTTTTTGCAGTTTTTTTTTTTGGTGTTGGGTTTTATTTTTTTTAATTTTTTTTTATTATTACTCCTTACATTTCAATCTCATATTTTAGACTGGCAAAATTACTTGTGACAAGTATTTGAAGTTGAGATTATGGGGTATGTTTCTTTTACAGGCTTTGTAAAATACATTCTCATCTGTTTGAATGCAGGTACATCATCACAGAGGAGACAGTGCATACAATTTACAAGAGATACTTGTAGTAAAATTCGGAGATACACAACAACAAACATCTCAATATAATACTAACTTGGAAGCCAGGTGCAAGTTTTTCAAACTGTACATGTATTTTTAAAAAGATACTGCCTTTTAAAATGTTTATATATTGAAGCATTTTCATTAAGATCAAACACCTTTTAAAACTAATAAAATCATAGCAGCAATATGGGAGAATATCTAAGCCACATGAACATTATTAATTAAAATAAAACCAAACATGAAATATTACATTAGGCAGATGTTTGTGTTAATACCAAGAACAAGTAACACACATTTACTTATGTCAAACCAAGAAATCTAGATTTGTTAATCTATGAACAAATCTTTTGTATAGTTCAAAGTTACCATTTACAAAGCAGTGTTGACTGCTGACTTTCACAATCACCTTTCTGGAGTGTCCTGGAGAACTCACTTGAATCTTAAATTCCAAGTCTGACTAAGATCATTTCTTCATCTTTGTTTAGGAACTAAGGATGCTTTTAAATATGGACTCCTTAAAATGAGGCTTATTTTATTTACACTATTGAAAGTTCACCTTTCCTCCCAACAACAAAATGTGCAGGAGGATTTACTACATGCTATACAATGTAAAAATAGACTTTAAAAAGTCAGAACAATGCAAGTAAAACTGTACAATGTTTGTTCCCTGCTTCAGTTCATTGCACTATTAAGTTAACTTGGATGAGTTGTCATGCCCAGATGACTTACTGTAGGATCAGAAAATCCACACACACAGAGGAGGTAAATGAATACTGCTTTAGGTATAGTGCCAAATGAAAAAATACTATGAATTATATCCAAGGAAAGCTTCTCATCACAGAAAGGAGCACGGCTAATTCTGAAAGGCGGTCCTCTTCATGTAGGACACAGAACTGAAAAAAACCACAAACACACATTGATAAATATCAGTGAAGTTGGTCTGCATAAAAATGTAAATGTATATACTAAGATATTTAAATGTTGGATTCTACCCTATTAGTAACACAGTAAAATCTAGTAATCAACTGAAACTGGCAATTAAGTTTTCAGCCTCTCTCAAAAGGTAACGAAGTGACACAACCCACTATCTTTAACTAGTATTATCCAGAAATGAGTTAATCAAAGGTCATGTCTTAAATAGTGCTTTTTAAAGTGTTATATCAGAAAACAGAACATTAGATAACAAGTGATGCATGCAGTTATATTTTAAAAATATGCACTGACAATTTGAGATTCTAACTCTACTTTCTAATTCTGGTGCATGTACTAGAATCACACAGTGGCAAGATAAGACATGTCCTTCATGTGTTTCTCATTCCTGTTTCAATGTAAGACACAAACCTCAGAGCAATCCAGCTTTCAAACCAATGCTAGCACAACACAAAAGCAAATAAAGAAGTCAGGTGTAACAATTAAACAAAAACTTCAAAGGCAAGAAAATAAAAGTTCTCATTATCTGAAATACTTGCATAATTTAAAAATAGAACAAGGCGCAAATTCTTGCTTTATTAAAACAAAAAAAATTAAGTTTTTACTTGAAAGATCAGGTATGAAATAGCAAGGAGAAAGGCAATTACTCTGCTTTCATGACATCTACATTCAGAAAAAAGAAGTAAACAATACTAGACAGTTCATGCATTTTACTAACTAGTAATATACAGCATATTATTTTTAGCACTCTATTTTTGTCACAATTACTTTTTGAGGACAATTGGAAATTAACACAAAGCTTAGCAATAAATACTTCTTATAAAGTTTACTGTAATAATACTTCTGATTTCAGAGGCCAACATTTCAGCTGTAAGTACATACTTATATATTTTATGTAACAGCTATGTAAAAATTATCCTTGTACACAAAGCTAAATCTTCACATTTTGTAAAAACTGGAATTAAAAAAGTAGTATTCTTGAAATTATGTGTCTACATGTGATACCAGACAACCTACCCTATTTCTTTACTTAATTCTGTGTATACGCTGGTTAACATTTCATATATATCATTGATTTTTTCTGGAAGTAGCTAAATTAAGGAACTCTTGCTTCCAGCAGATTTTGTCAGATATTCTTCACTACCTATGTGGCAATAAAACAAGACAATTCCCCTTCCCACAATGCTGTCCTCAGCTTCTACTTTAAACCTGCTGTGAACTCCACCCCAGCAGGCCCTTCCCATGTTCTCATGCCCCAAAGAAACAGGAGCCCCTGCACAGGCATTGAAGTAGGTGAACACATCAGACCCAAGGAGATGCTGGCTTTTCAAGGCAACAGCCACCAGCTCAATGCAGACAGCAGCTTCAGTCCTTCTCCTACCTAAATGCTGTTCCCTAGTGTTTCTGTTACTCCCACAACACCTTCTTCTGTCTTGAGGGGTTGAAATTGGCAATTATTATTTGTGAGATTGGAGAGACAACTGCACAGAGGCATTTTCTTCAGAAAGCAACCTAATCTTGCATACTGCAAAGATTACAGATGCAACTACACTATATATAATATACATAATACTAATAATAAAAATACAATTTTTTAAAATATAAAAAAAATTACTACTTGCATTATTGTACTTGGCAAATTAATCATTATGCAGAAAGTCATTACATTATACACACAAGAAAAAAGACTGCAAGCTTTAAAAAGAAAGTAAAAATTCAATGAACACTGTCCATACAAGCACACTTTCATCAAAGGATATGGTACTTATTACTGTTGCAACACCTAAACCCAATGCTGCTACAAGGTATGACACAAATATCTCCATCTGCTTTACATCTTAACTTGTGCACAAAAAACTTAGCTTATTTAGGTCTTTCAATGGACATAAGCACAGTGTTTTCAAATCACATTGTATTAGTTTAACCATCAAAAAAGGTCAATGGAAAGATGAGAACAAACAGCATTTAAATACTGTGACCTTACTAATCTGCCAACTTCAGTCCAGAAGTGTGCTTTCTAAGATAAAGAATCAGTATTGGTTTGGTATTTCTTTCCCTGTCAGTAAATTCATTCCCTATCCTTTTTCAAATCCCAGTTTCACCTTCATGACTCCTAGTGATAAAATATAATAACAATATTGATATATTAAAATACATTCAGAAAAAAATAAGCACAATTGCAAATGCTGAGCAGTTTCATGCTACCATTTAAGTCTAAATCTATAAAATACAATATAAATCATACACTAGTGGGAGAACAACTGGAGTTCACTTGCAAAGC
>VYZR01000522.1:1540-14857 GCA_013400675.1 Oxylabes madagascariensis | reverse complement strand
ATGTGTCCCTGCCCATGGCAGAGGATGGAACTGGATGACCTTAGAGCTCCCTTCCAACCCAAACCATTCCATGATTCTGTGATTCCATGAGCAACAAGCAGATCATCACACCCCAAACAAGCAGAATCTCTGGGCCCCTAACCCAGCACGGCCATGGCAGGGTCCTGTAAAATCTGGTGTAAAATCTGGAAGCTACACAAGACATTGTACTGTACAAAAGGCAGCACTCAAGGATGAGCAGCACTCCCAGGAACTGACTCTGGGATGGTCCCACCTTGCCCAGCCCAGCCCTGCCTCTTCCACATGGGCCAGCAGCTCCTTCCACCATGGCCGTGATTTAGTGCCAGATCAGCAGCCATCTGGTGGGAAAGGAGGGAGGTCAAAGCAGAGCTAAATTCACACCAGCCTCAGCATGTGGCTTTTGGAGTTCCTTACAAACAAATCTCCCGGTATCCCTCGATGATTACAGCCATATGGGTACGTGGGAGCAGGCGGGAGCGTATCTGACCGACATAAAGCTATAAAAGGTGACACTGATTTTGCACAGGGGCCACAGTGGTCTGTTCACTATTTCTGCATCCATTGCAAACGCAAGGGAAAAAAAAAAATGTTCGAGGGCCTCACACTGCCCTCCCATGGTTTCATCCCAAACTGGCCACGGCAGCCCAGGAACGCAGATCCAAGTCACACAGAAATGAAATTTCATTTCGGGATATTTTCACACAAAGCCCTCCTGTTTTATGCTGCCCAGCTGTGTACACAAATGCCCTCCATATATAACTTCCAGTGAAAAGTTAATGAAATGGCTTCCTTGCTCTCTTGCCAAAAATATAACTGAAAGTCTAATCTCAAGACTTTCTCCAAAATAGCCCCTTTTTGCACTAAAATTCTCATAAATCAGAAACATTTTTGTCTAAAATAAGCCTGTTTTCATTGTCTTGCAAATAGTAAAAAGTCTAGCCCCAATTTCTTTAATCCACTGCTCCAGCCAGCAGATTTTCACTGTAGGGTAAAATTCAGCCCAGTACTGAGGGTCAGTGCAAGGTCAGCACTTAAACCATAAAATAGGGCTTAAGTGGTAAATAGAGCCTCTGTTCAGGATTATATTTCACCCCTTAAAAGGACTACATTTCATATGAAAAGAGAGATTTACTTATATCATAGACCTGGCTGTAGCGACATTATTCACATAATACCTTATGCCAGTATTAATCCCACTGGGTGAGAATGGGCCACATTTCTTCGTGGTACATCCCAAGACAGGAGCAGACTATCCCTGACTTCACCAAAACTTCCGACAACATGGTTCTGGGATAATAGGAAAACCTTTCTATATGGCAGCACTCAAAAATGCCTTTTTCCAAGAACACTCCTCTCCCATTTACCAGAGGGCCTGAAGAGACTTTTACAAGCATTAACAAAGTGGGAAGGAGATGCCACAAGACTGGTATTACAGAAGCAGAATTGTCCTGGAGACACTCAGGGAATCTCCCAGTTCTCACAACCTTCCAGTTTTATCCCTGGCTTGGGAGGATTGGAGTAAAAGTACAAGGCTTGTACTTTTGCTGAGACTATTCCCAGCAGAGTGTTTTGATCTGACTTGCATCCCTTCCTGTAGGGAGTTAAATGACATTTTTAGAATTTCTTCCTAAAATTTCACAAGTCAGTGAATGCAATTTTATATACAAGCTTGGACACTTGTTTCCTGAATTTTGCTGACTTGGGTCCAGAAGCTTTTTTCACTCTCTTCCTTCAGCCTGAATTAAGTCATTGCATTGAAAAGCTTTACAGAAGACTGATAGCAAAGAAAGACTTCTCAGTTTCATGTAACAGAAAATGCCAAATGCTTCTCAGATGAATGTTCTAATCCAAGCAGACTGTTTCCAGATAAGAACACCACACACACAAAAAAAGAGCGCATTTAAAAACCGATGACAAGGATCCCAGGGGGCTCAAATTCCTGGAAGATGCCTTGTCAGCTTCAGGACTATGACCAAATGAATTAATGAAGACAACCCTTCCTTTAAGCTGTAAAACAGCAGATTTAAAGACTCTTCCAATGGAGAAGGAGTATATGAAATCTGCAATGGTCCCAGCTCACCACTCCTAATTACAACGTTATAAACTGAGGGGTCCTTGACCTTTGAGCTGGAAGACACCTGAAGATGTAAGACTTTGGATGTACAGTAAAGACAGGGGTACTTCTCTGGGTGATAGTGTTAAAGTTTTAAAGGTTTAAAGTCACGCTTCTATGTGTGGATATCCTGGATATCTATTATAAAAATATATGTGAATGTTTATTTAGGTTTGATTGCCTGAAGTAAATTTGTTCTACAAAGAAAAAGTTTATTTCATTCAACTGCCTGTGCTGGGGAAGACCTGAAGGTATTGTTTCATTCACTGCTGGAAGTTTTCCAGACTAATTCTCTTCTTTGCTGTACTTGGGCAAAATATTCAGAATTTTGCCCATCATTGTGTCAGCAGAAAAAAACATGAAATAACACTACAGACACTCTTTAGTTGTGGAGTATCTCAGCAACACAAACATTAAAGCAGAACACACATGTCCAAGGGCCTCCACAGGACTACTTAAGATGGCAAACTGGTGCATGGAAAATCTTAGCCTAAGGGTCACTGTCAAAGAGATGAATAATTCCATTAAAGCAACAGAGCTGCACTGGCTTGCAAGAAAATCTGATTTGTCCCAATATGTTTAAGAATAGATACCACTAATCATCTCATGGCATCACTGCAGCAGGAGGAACAAAGCCATGGCTCATTTTACCACCTCAGTTCATAGAGGGAAGGGTCAAATGCCAAACTGGTCTGCTAGATCTGAGGCAGTGCAAGCCCATCACAACAAAAACTATGCAGGCCTGATTTACTTTGAGTTAGAAGGCAGAATAATCATGGATTATTCAGAGCCGGTTTTCAGGAAGTGTTTTATAGGCCTGGGAGATTACACACTGGTATGTGGAGCCAAACTGACTGTCACAGTCATACAGTGGTGTAGCAAACCCCTTGTTATTGGAGCAGTTCAATGAGATGTTCAAATTAAATATAATTAGATAATGAAAAAAAATAGACCTTCTCATCTGACTGAAGATTTCCAATCGTTCTCTAAAATACAACTGCCTCCAAGTACTCAAGACAAAGTTGTGCAGATGGAATAAATACTGGGCAGGCTGGTGGTCCATTTCTTTTGAAAGATATTACAGCAAAAAAGATCAGAAGTGAAATTAGTTTAAACATTTCTTGTTAGCTGAGATTCAACAGAATTATTTTCCATCTATTTTTTAAATAAGTATTTAGAGCTAAGTCCAAATGGAAAGAGACATTAGAAGTGACTGCTCTAAATGACCAGTAATAAAATCCTGGACACAAACTCCTTCTCAGAACAGCTTAGTTATTAGATCTGGGACTTCAGATCTGGGCACAGAGAACATGAACATATGAGAGTACTCAGATTCCCTCCTCCCAGAAGAAGACTCTCATCCCCAGCCATCAGACACTCCGTGTAATATCATGGTTTGAAGATTCCCAAGTGGCCACTTGAAGCTCATTGCTCCAGAGAGACAGAGGGAAGGACACCTGAGTGAAGGGCAGGAGGTGGGCTGTAACTCCTGTCAGGGAGAGTATTCAGCTATCAGTAAAAAGTGGAAAATCTTTGAGATTCAACTCCCCACCCAGCTTTAATTCCTTGTTTCCTCACCTATCCCCTCAGTCTATTGGTCCCAGCTGCCTGTCCCTCTGTGTGCACTGTATAGAAGGTTGAACCTGGGAGTCTGCTGCCCACTGGGCAGAAGGGCACATGCAAAAATGAGGTGCTGAAGCCCTCAGTGTCAGCTGAGTTCCTTGATAACTCCTACTACTCCTAGGATTCATCTCTTTGAAGAGAATTGCACAAGGCCTCTTTACCCCCTAAGTGATATTTCAGTGTTGCAGAGATCTGTTATCCCCCTAAACTAAATTAATTTTTATTTTATAGGAGTCAAACAGTCTCTTAGGGTCTCTTGATTATATAGTCTCATTCTAATTTCGGTCTTTAATCTGAATAAACACATTAGAAAAACACAGACACAATTAACTTAATCATAAATTCAGATGGATTGTTTATTATCTGTCTACTTAATGTGCTTATGATTGCAGTAGTTAAACATGATAATGTTGTCTTCTCTCACATATAAATGAATACACACAGCATAGAAATATGCCTAGGAAGAAAAACTTCTCCCTGAATACATCAGCGGGCTCCAGATATAGAGTAGATGCACCACTCACTGCTGTGCTCTACAGAAAAACAAACATTGCCATGGTATTGTTGAGACGTGAGAGAACTGATTACTGACAGATTATGTTCTTCTTGCTGAAATATGTCTACAAACAGCTTCAAATGAAAGAAGATGTTACTGCAGCAGAGATGCAACTAGGAACACTCTTTGCTTATAGCACTGCACCTGCCATTTAAAGGAAGTGCAGATTTTGGGAAAATAAGACCACTCGATACAGGCCAAATTAGTATCTTCTAACTGAAGAAAACTCAGACATCAGATTTAGAGAACCTTCTGCTTTGTGATCTTTGTAAATATAATTGTCTTAAATATAAGTTAAACCCTTTTAGCACCAAAAATTGTGTTTAGTTACATGCCCATGGCAACTAAAACTTGTGTTAAAATGCTTTCATGTATCCCCAAATGCTTGGATGCCAGAATTTAAATTGAAATATGATTCCTGTTCCTACAGCATATTGAATATGAATAATTATTTCAAGCATGAATCCAAGTTAAGTTGGTGATCATTACTCAGACTTCTCTGTCACTAGACTAGTTTTTTAATAACAACACAGTACCATGATGAAGTTTCATTTGCCTTCAGAATATCCAAATTTTAACTAAATTTAAAACCACTACACTTTTCTCCCCCAAACAAGAACCACTGGAAATTACCCACTATGAAAGTTCACAGGCTAAGGGAAAGAAGAGGGAAAATAAAAGAATGGAAACTCAAAAATCAATTCAAGTCTCTTCAGTTTCACTTTCTCAACTGTTTCTCTCATCTATAAATACTAAAAATCAAAATTTCCTTATTAAAAGAAAAAGAAGTTGTAGGTTAATTTTGAAGTGCTGAAATCCATGCTTATATTCCAGGAGTGGGTAAAACAATATAAGAGATGATGAGAGTAGGGGAAGAAAGCCAAGAGAATCATAGGAAAAAGCAATTATGGCACCTGGTAGCCATTCTGGCTAGATGACGTGGTGACCAAATTTATTGTCAGCAGATATTTTAAGTGCTTACTATTTAAAAAATACTATTGCTATTATAAAACAAGGCATATAAAATCTAGCATAAAGTATTTGAACTAGATCCAATTCAGCTTCCAGCTAAGCAATCTTTTTTCTTTTCCTTGTTTATTTATGATTTAAATAAGTAAATAGCCCATGAGCTTTAGGAAGATATTCACTTCACTCACACTCCTGGTCCCCAATTTTATGATCAACCCTGTTCCATCAGAAATGGTAACCACTGAGCAAAGAAATTCCAAACAGCAGTGGAAGCTTGGAAGCTTCCCCAGCTCTGGCTTGGAGGGAATCACCAATACTTGTAGAAGGATAGTACAGTCCCCATGCCTTGAAATTTTTTCATGAAAAATAAATAAAATATAAAAACTCAGCAGTGGTTTTTACAGTATGACACAGCAGTATTACTTGCATTAGGCCAATTTACCACTTATGATAGCAGTAATAGCACTAAAAGCCAATAAAAGCGGTCTGTTCGTTCAGAGATTGGCTTTTATGGCTTATTCTAAATATTATCAAGTGAATCAAAAGCTGTCATTATAGTGTCTAAAAAGCCTTCGTACCTTGTAAGCAAACAGTGTGACTTTGACAAATAATCATTAATATGCCTGTGTGAGACCAGGGCTAAAAGAGAAAGAAAAAGGAAAACCTAATATTTCGCTTTACATAAATCATTAAGATCATTACAGTTAAATTTCACTCCGAATAAAACAGATTTATATGTAAAATGCCATAGTTTTCCCAAGTTGGGTTTTTTTATCTCTGCACATTTTCATCAAACAAGAACTTGTCAGAACACTGAGCAATGGATGATTGGACTACAATGATGCACCCTCATCAGCTCTGGGAAAACAAATGGTGCACGTGTCTAGGCAGTGTCTTTTGGGCCACATCTAACCTGATCTTCCCTCTAATCCTGCCTGCCAAAAATTTCTTCTATATGTTCTCCGGCTGATGAATCTTACAGGGCGGTCTCTCAAGGTCACACCTCCCATGGCCAGATATCCCCTCTGGCTGGCTCTATAATGCCCTCATTTCTTATGGGATCCCCTTGGGCATGCATTGCCTGGGCTAACCAGAGACAGGGAGGAAGATGGACAAGGTGGAAACACAGCAGGAGCTTCAGGACACCACGTGGGATGGGACATCACGCATGGGAAGGGTGAGCACAGCACCACAGAAGAGTGTAGGCATTGGAAAAGCTGGGCATGGATTGTACAAGAGCTTGTCTATATAGTCCAGACTTTTCTCAAGTAAAGAAAAACTGTTAATACACAAAGGAATTAAACTAATAACTATTGCAATAAAACAACAGTAAAATCTTAGCTGTGCACACGCCACGTGCCCCTTCTGCTCACAGAATGATTTTTCAGTGCAATGCCAGCAAGGGCAGTTGGGAGCCCTGGTTATGCTGAGCACCTTAGGAGGAGCCTGCCCTTAGGTCTGCAGGACACAGCACTTCCTCCGCCTCCCCTGGGCCCTCAGGCCACCCTCAGTGACCTCTTAACCACTCTGGCAGACACCCAGCCTGCAGCCACGAGACCACGGCCTAGAGCTGGGGACAAACTAAGAGCCCTGGGCCAGGCATGGCCACCTGTCGAGTGCCCTTGACTACAAGTCTTGGGCAGCTGGCTCAAGCCCTCCTGCTCCCACAGGCAGTGCAGTGCCTCTGGGAGGTTATTTTGCCCACTCTATTTACACTTTTGGGGGCCCCCAGGGACGGCCAGCTGGCATTGACTGCGTTATGTGATCCACTGCCCAGCTGCACGGAGCACATGGACAAGCATGTGGTGCTGCTCCGCCAGGGGAATTTTCCCCCCAACCCGGCTCTTCAACAGCCACGTGTGTTTTGCAGGCAATTTACGAGAGCAGAAAGCCAACAGACCTCCCATTCCAAGCTTCTAATTTCATTGGCTGGTTTGTTTGTTTGTTTTTTTTTTCCCATGAAGAACTTTCCAGAAACACTACATTAAGAGTGACTTAGAAAGATCCCAGGTGAAAACTGGTACTCCAGGTTTTTGCCTAATGTATCCTAAACTATGGTAGGAAACCTGTTAGGATTTGCTACCTGGCTGTGTTTATCCAAGGGGCAGTGTATTATATCCTTTAAATCTACACCAAGAAGAGCTGCTTCCCTAAAAAACCTACCTATTGAATTACAGGTTTGATTGTTTCAACCCAAAAAGCAAAAAAAAAAGCAGCTAAGAGCAGCTTCTCTATTTAGAGTCATAGAATATTTTGGAATGGAAGCAACCTAAAAAAGACTGTCTTGTTGCCACCCCCCTGCCATGGGCCCAACGTTACAAGGGTAAAAAGACTGGTCCATCTGAACCTCACCTTTCAGGCAGAGTCCAGCAACTACCAAGGTCCCTCCCAGACCCAAAACACAAATTAAACATCTGCTTTCCTAAGCCCAGGCTGAGGTGGTTTAACAGAGGGCCAGCCGTGAAGACCTAGAGAACAGAAGCTGCTCACTGAAATTAATAATGTCAGTGTTCCTCTCCCAGTATTTTGCAGTGCTGATTTCAGTCTCCAGCGTTCCTTTAAAATGAGAGAAAAAGATTTGGTCACTCAAAGATTTGAGTGGTTTGGTCTGTTTGGTTTTCAGGCCATGGGTCTGCAATACATGTATTCATCACACAGAGTTTTCCTGTATTATTTTTCCCAAGGCTTCAATCCCCCCATACTCTAGCCCCACCTTAATTTCTGTCACACTCAAGTTCTCTATTACTGCTGAGGAGAATCAGAGCACGGGACACTGCAGGTTGCTGCGCAACCCAAAACAACCCATGCACATGCTGACAAAATTAAAACATCAGATACGATTCGTTAGGCCAAGATTTCAAGAGCAGAGTCACCAGAATTACTCATATGCCTGAAGTTAGGCTTGTGCTTAGGCCTGTTGCTGAATCTGCTTCTGATAGAAGATGAAGAACGCCTTGGTTTTGATTAGAGGCCACATCTTGGCTATAGTGTTGCCCTGTTTCTAATTGTTGGGTTAGTCAAGAAACTCTATCCTTCCACTTGAGACCACCTGGAGAAATACATTCCCCACCCCACCCCCCTAAACTTCTCCCAGGAGCCCAAAACTTGGCATTAATATAATACATATTTTCCATTTTCCCCCCACTAATGAGATGCATTGATATTTTTACCTGCTTGTACTGTATTTTGTTAAAGGGAAATGTTTCAAACACTGTGTGGTAATGGGATATGGGATTATATATTTATTAATCTCAAGAGCATTGTGTAGACCATACCAATAAGTTACAAGCAAACTGGCAGCACAAGGTTTGGGTTCTGGCAGGGAAACTCTTCCAAGCCTTGCCTGTTAGGCTGCATTTGGCTCTGCTTTAAAACTTTATGCTGAGCTAGAGCTGCTTGGGTCAGCTGTGATGCAAACAGGCTGCAATGACCCCTCTGCTCTGGTCAGTTCATGTCACAGCCAGGGTGACCTGGTGGCCAAGGAGATGCAATTTGAGCAGCTGATCATTATGGGTTGTTGCATAATATAGAAAAACCTGGTTATATGCAGAGGAAACAGAAAGAAAAAGTTAGTCGTGGTGTGTTTCCATTGACAGAAAAAAATCTCTTTCCACCCTTGGAGTGATGTCTAAATCGATCTGTATGTGAGTTTACACCAGATGCTGCAGTCAAATATGCCCTCCACCTTCTCTCCTGCCCCAGTAGGTCAGCCTGGGGTTCTCAGTTTGATGGCTTTTACAGAATTAAAGACATTTTTTGCACAACTGAAAGACTGTCACTTGAAGATGAAGTCTGATTCACCTTGCAACAGAAAATTAGGGAAAGTTTGATGGATTTGCCCTCTGTAATATTCAAGTTTGTGTGCAGCAAGAAAAGGAAATAAAAACTAATGCAAAGAGACATTTCTTCTAGGATCAAAGCTGAATTCTTCCAAGAATGCATTCTCAGACTTTACTTAGAAGAAACAGTTGTGAGATCAAATGATTCACAAAGTCCAGCTCTGCTCAGGAAGCTTGTTTTCCCTTCTGAGGTAAAAAAACCTGACAAATTTTTACTTTTCATTTGAGGGTCTCAAATCATTTTCAGCACTTAACCACTAAAGCAGCCTATTTGCCCCATGAAGGTGATTAATAGGAGTGGAGGTGAAGCAATTACTTAGAAGTGTGATTGCTTGAGGTATATGTAATACTTAGATATTCTAAATATCCAGCTTTATGGGTAGCTGAGACCCTTGACTGCAGTTTCCAGTGCCCAGCACCTCTTAATGAAGATGAACTCTGAAGATGAACTCTGCATATAGCCAAGAAATAAACAGAAATAATTTTAGCACCCAAAATTAATAGCTGTAGATGAGGTAAAGATCACAAAGGACTGACATTGACTTTAATGAGAGAAATGAGCCCTTAATAAAAATGCCAGTACTGAATTGTTAGAATCTGGCTTTCCTGATTCTCAGTATCCTTTTCTGTTATTTGTTTTATCACTTTTGGAGAAAAAAAAAAAAAATGGCAACACCTACTTTTCTGGCCTGTGATAACCTTGTTTGTGCCATACCAGCCTGTTCAAAATACACCATTTCATTTTATCAGCTCTAAACTGAAGCCCTAGAATTGGTTTTAAAACTAAAATTTCACTCCAGAAAATAAACATTTTTGAGGTAGATGCTCACAGCTTTGTACATAAATTTTAAGAGGTCTTGCTCCAGGACTGGTCACTCTGATCTCCTTCTCCCACTAGAATGCAGGTTTTGTTAAAAGTTAGATCTGAATCCTGTAAGTACCTCCAAATCCTGGATTCCCTTGGACTGCCAGGGAAGAGACAGCAGTCCCCATTAGCCAGGTACAACCCTGGAGTTGTTGGCATGGCTCTTGCCTTGGATTGAATGTAAATTTACACTACGGTTATTTAAGCAGCCGATTTTAAACTGCTTTCTTCATCTACATTGCCCATAATGTACATTGTAAAATCCTTACTTTCACTATGGTGAACACTGCCCAAACTCCAGCTGGATAGAGACTCTATTTGCTTTGTCTAAACAGTGCAAGCTCTCCCATATTCAATGACTACTGGAATTATTGTGTGATCTTTTCAGCTTCTAATGCATATTAATTTGTAATATACAGAACCCTTCAATAAATAATTGTGCAGACTGAATAAAAAAGCAATTTAAACTTTCCCCCCCCCCAACTGGAGGCACTTTTTACAAATAGTTCTTTTAAGTAGTCTTAATAGTGTCTCTTTAATATTGCCATTAAAATTCACCAGAGTTCAAGAGCAGAGCAAATTTACATCTGTTAAAATAATGGAATTGACACTGATATTACATCATTGCTATTTTAAATAATCATTCTTCATAATTCTAACCTACTTGCTTTAAGTTGCAAATAAAGGGCTTGTTCCTACTTTCATCGAAGTCGATGGCAAAACTCCCTTTGGCTTCCAGGGAGCAGCACCTAGATTTAGAGGCAGGGCTCTCTGCTGATGTGTTGGGGTTTGACTGCGTTCACTAATGCAGCAAAGAATAAATCCCTCTGAAAGAAAAATTACTGAGGAGGGTTCTCTGAGCTCCAGACAGAGAGGATAATTGTACTGGGCTAGACTGTTCCCAAAAATCACAGAGCTCCATAGACTATGCTGATTTCCAGGGTAGTTACAGTTCTTTTGCTTATTTTCATAAGAAAGCAACATTTTATATAGATGTTTTTCATCATTTTAGTGCAATTTTGTGGTTTTCCTTCCTTAAAATTTTGGGAGAAATTGTTTGAAAAGAAGCATAATGACAACCCTCACAAATTCACCTTCTCTTGGGAGAACATTAGAACTTTCACTGAAATTACGTAAGTGTTCTATGAACAATTCAAACTGAACCTAAAGGATTTAAAAATATACACCATACACAGCTGGAAGGCCACCTAGAAGGTGAATCAACGTAGTTCTTTCCCTGATGACAGCAGAAAATGAAGCAAGGATTTTTAAGAAATATAGAGGATAAATGCTATAGCTGACTCTATTTAAAACTGGAGAAAAAATAGACTTTTCATTATCCATTTAGCACTCAAATGAACACAGTTTTGTACCTGACTTTACCTGAGCTGCTTTTGTGTTCTTCAGAAAAATAAATCTGTGTCCACACTGCAGCTCATCATCTGTAAAATCACAATAATTCAGCTGCCTGTGTAGACCTCAAGTTTTCAGGGACAGAAATGTTTCACCTGTATCTGCACTGAGCACTAAGTGTGACAGATTTCTGGCCATGGCAGAAATCACCAGTCACTCCAGCAACTTTGTGCTAATGCACCACTGAAATATGCTGAACATTTACAGGACAATAACCACCAGCTGAGTCTTAACCATAATTTTGCACTGCAGTAACGGGGCTGTTACATGTTATCTGAGAAGCAGAGAACTTTATTAGCGCTGTCATAAAAGCTAAGGCAGAATCAACCCCTTGTCCTAGCACCACTGACACTGCCTATTATAAATAAGATATCCATCAAGCATGCTTAGATCCTAACTGAAATGGCAATTGCCTTGGGTGTCTTTAAGGGTAATTTGATTTAAAAGAAAACCACATGAGAGAACAAAATGTGCCCCTTTACTATGAAGAAAAGCATAAGTAAGCAGCACCACCAAGACCAGGAGGAAACAAATTATTCCAGAAATATCAAGTTCTGAAGAATCTGCAGTGCTGACTTCTTTACTCCACTTGAAATTATTTACCCATTATATAACTTTCCACTTTCACAATGGGACACCTGCCCTTATGCTTATTTGGGGAAAAAAAATGTAACATAGCTTGAATGTTAGGGAAATATTTTCCAAGCAAGGATGATTAGGCAATGCCTTGCCCTAGGAAATGTTTCAGGCATTGTCACTTAATGATGTTTAAGGAGAAATGAGAGGGAAAATACCTAAGGGTTTAGTCCACAGAGAATTTCATGCCATGAAGACTGGGTCTAGCTGAACTGAGATCCTTTGCATCTGCATGACCTGTAATTCTTTTTGGCACCATTCCTCAGCTTTAAAATATTCCATCATTCCCCCATGCCAGTGGCCCTAACACAAGATGATCTCTGGTGCAGCCCAGCCTTCAGGATAGTCCTGAATCGCANAAAAATATGGAACACAAATGCCAATAGAAACCTACCGCAAGTATGAAACATCAGCAACGAGCCTATGGCTGCTGAGTTAGGAAAAAAAACACAATGTACTTAGATACATTTTCTTTTGCTAATATACTTTTTGAAGCTCTGACTTTTTTTAATAGAGCAGCTATTAAGAGAAACTAATTATGATTTTATTTTTAAGGGCCCGGATTTACTCTTACATGTATCATTCCAACTCAGGAGAGAGGCCATTCAAGCAAATGAGATGAGGTTGGTGTGAACGAGTTTAAATGATCACACAAAGGCCTCAGGATATTTATGGATAGCATGAGTCATTCCTGTTCTGGTTGGATGACTGCATCAGTGGAGAATTAGTCTATCATCATGCAGGGCCTGAGCCTCCTTTCTCTTACATCACCGTACATCAGGAAACACTGTGTGAAGTTAGTCAGTGTTTCAGTAGCCTAAAACAATTTGGTAGAACTGAGCCCACAGCCCCAATTCCACACAGTAGTTGTGCACTGGCTCTAAAGGAGCTGCCCCATCTAAATCAGGAGATTCTCTGGTCTTTCTTCTTTAGTCTGTTTACCTGAAGTAACTTACCAAAGTTTAGTAAGACCTGTTTCTCATTTAAAATGTGAAGCAACTGTGGTCAAAGAGCACTCTTTTTCTAGCCACACATCCCAAAAAGTAGCTTTTCTTCAGCAACACATCCACAAAGGAGACGTTAAATAAATAACACAAATTGTACTACTCAGACTCTTTTTTACACTAGATGCAGATCTGTGAGACATCCTCAGCAATCCAAGTCTTGGGGTATTTTGCAATGATTTCTGGGTAAAACAACTATGCCAGAACCAACAGGATTTTTGCCATTTTAGGCACACACCAGGTTCGGTGGTGCTAGAATAACATGTGATCCATCCATC
>VYZR01000513.1:0-10973 GCA_013400675.1 Oxylabes madagascariensis | reverse complement strand
GCCAAAAGCAGTATTCATTAGCCTATCTTGAATTTCAAATCCTGGCTGGTAATAAGGAATCAAGAGAAATAAATGTTTTAATAAAAGTAACATTAAAATTGTTTGAGAAAGAACGCTTGTGATTATCAAGGTGTTGCTTTATCCTTCTGTCATGAATGTTCCAGGCAGCCCTGATTCTCTTACCACAAAAAAAAGGATATGGAAGAGCTGCAGTAGATAAAGAGAAGACCAATAAAGATGACCAAAGGTATAAATGACTTCCAGGGAAGGAACAATTATACAGGCTAGGAAAGTTTAGCCTGGAAAAGAGACCATTGAGGGGATATATGATAAATTCATAAAAAATTGGGAGTAGCATGGTAAGGGTGAATAGGCATCACTTGCTCATTGTGTCTCTCCATAGCAGAAGTAGAGACATCAAATTAATCCATAGGTGGTTGGTTCAAAAGAAACAAATTTAGGTGTTTTTTTCATGTAGCATGTGTTAAAGTTAAGCGTTACTTGTGAAAGGGTTTTTTGAAAGCTTGCGCAGGTAGAAGGCCAAACTGGAAAAGTTCATTAAACAGATATCTACAGGGTCACAGAGTACACAGTGCCCATGAACCACCCACATTGCAAGTAATCAGTCCGCTGCAAGGCTTGGGAGAAGCATGACTACTCACTTGCCCTGTTTTCATAATTTTTCACTTGGTGTCCTGTTCTAGCCATCATCTTGATCTGGTCCAGCACAGTTAATCTTATGTTCTTGAATATTTATACAGCACAAATATATCTTGAGTATTTATACAGCACATATGCACTTTTTTGGGTACCTACTCATTAACTATGAGTTTGTGTCTCAAGATTACTCCCTGAAAAGCATTGCAGAAAACCTGTCAGAACAGAAATAAAATATGAATGAATACAGTGTGATCTGCATTTCAAAATGAAATAAAACATAAAACACTAGTCAAAAGTTTGTAGCCTAAATATACATGTATAGTTTTNCAGATTCTCTTACTGTTGCAATTATGGCCACGTAATGTCGCCCATCAGTGGTTCTTGCATATACACCATGACCTAAGGAAGTGTGGTGCCCCAAACTGAACAGAGAACTCCATCTGAACAGCTCAAGGACAACAGTTAGGCAGAGAAATCTAGAACAATGCTTATTTTTCAAAGCATGGCACTTGAACTTGTCCTCAGAACCGCAATGAACAATCTATTTTCAAAACACTCCCAGAAGAAACCAGCCTTCGTTATTACAACCTCAACATCCAAATGCATTTGAGAAAAGGCAATAGAGCAACAAATACTATTTCCCACTGGACTGAGAGCAGCCCTGAGGAAAAGGACTTGGGGGTGTTGGCTGATGAGAAGCTCAGCAAGATCCAGCAGTGTGTGCTCACAGCCCAAAAAGCCAACTGTGTCCTGGGGTGCATCCAAAGCAGCATGGCCAGCAGAGCAAGGTTGGTGATTCTGCGCCTCTGGTCTGGTGAGACCCCAGCAGGAGTGCAGTGCCCAGCTCTGGGGCCCCCAACATAAGAAGAATGCGGACCTGCTGGAGTGAGCCCAGAGAAAGGCCACAAAGATGATCAGAGGGCTGTAGCAGCTCTCGTATTAAGAGAGTGGAGAGAATTGGGGTTGTTCAGCCTTGAAAAAAGAATACTCCAGGTGGACTGTATAACAGCCTTCCAGTTACTAAAGGAGACCTACAAAAGAACAGAAGAGGGATCTTTTATAAGGGCATAGGACAAGAGGGAATGGCTTTTAATTGAAAAAGAGTAGGCTTAGATATAAGGAAGTAATTCTTTGCTGTGAGGAGACACTGGAACAGTGCCCAGAGAAGTTATGGATGCCTCATCCCCGGAAGTGGCTGGCCCGGTTAGATGGGGTTTAGATCTCATCTAATACCTTAAAGATCATCTAGTTCCAGCTCCCCTGCCACTGGCAGAGACACTGTTCATGATACCAGTGGCAGGGGGACTGGAACCAGATGATCTTTAAGGTATTTTCCAGCCCAAATATTCTAAGATTGGATGATAATTTAAGTGTGTCAATGGTGTGTTTGTAAAGGAAATATGAATCCAACCAGCAAGGCACATGAATATCATTGGGAAAGTTGACACTTTTGCAGAAGTGAAAGCAAAGGACTTATACCTCCTTTGCTTCTTATTTTTTTTGAGGAAGAGGGAAGTATTTGCCTTGGTAACAGGGGCCAAAAATCAACAGTAGCAAACAGACAAGTACATCTGTACAATAGTAATAGAATATATGAAATGAGATGTCAACTGGTATTTCTAGCACTGCTACTCAATCAACAGCAGCTTCTCTCCTAGTGCTTTCTCCTGTCATTGGGCCCCATAGCATGTATCCCCAAATGACCCAGTAGGAAGTGTCAAAGAAATCTGACTAGGCTAATCAAAGTCTTCTGACTGCTCCAGAGGGCAGTACGTGGGACAAGATGGAGTATTAACCTCTTGGGGAGATGCTGGAGGGGAAGGACTGTTCACTCCCCAGAGAAACAACACTTTGAACAGTCATGCCTCCAATGTGCCTTTTCTCATATTTTGCTCATATTATCCAACTATTAAGAAAGCATAAGTTAAGACCCAGGCTGTTTACAATAGAATAGCATAAATTAACAAGAAACAGACTTGAAAAGTAACAGAATCAATAAGTAACAGCAAATGTCTGAGTGGCCTTTTTTTTAAATGTTTTAATGCGCCTTAACATACATGCAGACTTGCACACTGACAACTCTCCTTACTGCATAAAACATAAAAATGCATAAATTTTTTTTGAGATACGGATGGTTTGCTTTGCTATTAATGTTTGTATTCAATAACAGTTTTACTTTCTGAGTTTAGTCTTAAACTGACTGTCCTTTGCACCTCAGAACATGACCTTTGTTTTAGCCTCACCAATAATATTTTATAACTGACACTGAGTGACAGATTAAAGCACAGTCCTACTCAATGGGAATATTCCACTCTGCACAGAAAGGATGTGTAAATATAAACCCCCTAATTGACAACATATTCTATAATAAAATTTTTGTTCTATATTAACACATTTTCTGTGTTTTTTCATCATATCAAAATTGGAGGAAACAAAACAATGGACCAGGTATAATACAGCACACTGCCTCAAACTGTCAAGCAGAAAAAAGTGTTGTTAACAATAAAACCCAGCAACAGTGGTCTCTTATTTTGTGTTAAGTGGATTTATCATCACCAAAAAAAAAGTCTCCTACCAAAAGTTATAAGACAAAGACTCTCTGTCAGTCAAGACAAGTGTTTCATTATTCTCAAAAAAGTCACTAGGCAGTGATATGTGAAAGCACTGGTTTATGAGAAATTAGTGACTTTTGGGAGAGTGGAAAAAGTGTAGGTAAAAGAATCATCTGAAGGTAGATTTGGGCTTTTCTCTCTGCAGGGGAAGTTTGCTGGAAAAGATTAAGAGGCTGTTTTAGTAAAAGATGGTATGAAGAGATGAAGTAATCATTTAGAAGACGGGTGATGAAGTGAAACAGAGCATATTGAAGACAGAAGGGCACTGAAGAGAGACTTTGATAAATCAGAGGGCTGGGCAATCACCAGATTTATGAAGTTTACAGAGGGAAAGAAAGGGCCAGATTCTGCATCTGGGATATGACAGACAGACTGAGGAATGAGATACTGGAAAGAAGTATGGTGGAAAGGGACTTGGGGGACCTGGTCACTCACAAGTTGAACATGAGCCAGCAGTGCCCTGGCAGCCAGGAGGGCAAAGCATGTCCTGGGGTTCATCAGGCACAGCACCGCCAGCCAGGCAAGGGAGGGGATTGTCCTGCTCTGCTCTGCAGTGGGATGGCCTCACCTCGAGTCCTGTGTACATTTTTGGGTGCTACAATACAAAAAAAGACATGAAGCTATTAGAGAGTGTCCAAAGGAGGGCAACAAAGATGGTGAAGGGCCTTGAGGGGAAGCCTTTTGAGGAGCAGCTGATGTCACTTCGATATTTCCCCCTGGGGAAGAGGAGACTGAGGAGAGACCTCATTGCAGTCTGCAATATCCTCATGAGGGGAAGATGAAAGGCAGACCTTGATCTCTTCTCTGTGGTGACCAGTGACAGGACCAGAGGAAATGGTCTGAAATTGTGTTAAGGAGGTTTTAGATTGGATATCAGAAGAAGACTCTTCACCCAGAGGGTGGTTGGGCACTGGAATAGGCACCCCAGAGAAGTGGTCACAGCACCAAGCTTGCCAGAGTTAAAGAAGAGTTTGGACAACACTCTCAGGTTCATGGTGTGAATCTTGGGGTGTGCAGAGCCAGGATTTGGACTTGATTCTTGTGGATCCCTTCCACTTCAGAATACTCTGTGATTCTTTGAAGCGTGTGGAGGAAGGGGATTCTAGGGAACCAGAACTGCAAATGGATGGGTGAGTCATGTTAACACTGAAGAAGCCCAAGTTTAACATGTTGTGGAAATGGGAATCATAGAAAAAATGTTGAGAGAAAGAAAATCAGCAAGAATGATTCAGGAAAATGTTTGAAATGTAGGAAAATAGGTAACCAAACCTTTCTGAAAGTTTGAAATAAGGAATAAAATGTGGCTGATTGTATAAGAAGCTAAACTAGAATGAAATTTTTCCCTCCTTCTCAAGTTCAGGTAACATTGAGTAAAGAGTAAAGAAAGAAAAAAGTTCAAAACAAAGTGGTAGTGGCTACAAGAAAAGGCAGATCATTGAATTTCTGTTTTAAAAGGACACCTGAAATAATTCCTTATCATGGAATCCAGATGAGAAAAATCTTTTCCTCTGTCCCCTTCCTTCCTCTGGCCACTTGGATGCACCTTGGAGTTGTTAGACCTTATGTCATTTCCAGCATAGGTGAATTCTGTAGGTCTGCTACTCCAGGCAAATCAAGCTCTCAGGGCATAAACACACAAGTCAGCCCTACTGAAATCAGAAACATTTATTTACTTAGGAATTTATGACTTCCTCAATTCTAACTTCTATTTACCATCCCAGACAGAAACCACGCTTATAGAGGAAAATCAAATAGACAAACAAAAATTGCATTATATACCCTAAATCTTGCTTTTCCCAATTGTTAGCCCAGAAGCACTGAAGTTCTTCAAGGACTATTGTACCTCTCTGTGTGACAGAAATCCTCTGAGCAATACCTTCCTCTCACTTGGAAATAGTCTCCCTTTAAAGATTGCTATTATATCAGGGGTCAAGGACATGTTTCTGGCTCTGTCTTGTAAAAAGCTTCAGTGACCTGTGAAGAATTTATTTACCATTAAGAGCAAAAGAGTCATTATTTTGTCTTTGTGTTTGTACTTCTTTACAAAGCTTTATTACAAAAATGTACTAATTGCTGGGCATACACCATTACCACAAATTATAGCAGAAATGCTATGGTTTTGTAATGCACACTTTAACTACATCTTGTTGGAGTAAATATTAGAAGAGGTTTAGTACAGTAACTGAGGGAGAGAGACCTGTGTATGTTCCACCCAAAGGTGTATTATTTTTCCATTAATTAAAAGCAATGTAAACAAAGAAGGGACCAGTTTTCTGAAGTGTCACTGAGGTTATAATTAAAGGACAGTGAACAACACATCTAATTATTAGGAGATGGGAACTTGATAACTTTGGGGAAAGGAACTCTCTGTTGTTTTGCTTACAACAACAAGTTGGACTCAGTGAACCTGTAAACGTATTTTATAGCCTTACATTATGAATGCCAACTCTGAGCTTATTGCCATTTAGTCAACAAGGAGACAAAAAGGACAAAGATTTGCTCAAATGTGTCAGCCTTTTGAATATCAAGCAGATTCTGACTGCTTATTAAAATCCTGTCACTCTTTGGCTCTCATGAAAGGAATTAAATGGTTTTACTGGGTTATTTAATCATTGAAAATATATCACTGTTATCCTGTGTTACCTTAAATTCATTGTTATCTGCTTTTCATCGTAGAATGGTTTGACTGGTTAGGGATCTTATAGATTATCTAGTTCCGACCGTCATGGCCATGGCCAGGGACATTTTTCACTAGACCAGATTGCTCAAAGATCATCCAACCTGGCCTTGAACACTTCCAGGGATGGGGCACCCACAACTTCTCTGGGTCAGTGTTGAGTTTCTCATCACTAATACTGTCCAAATCCTTCTCTTCAGGGGTGCTCTTAACCCATTCTCTGCTCTGCCTGTATTTTCACTTGGGACTGCCCCAGCCCAAGTGCAGGATGTTACAACTCACCTTGAACTTCATGAGTTTCGCGTGGGCTGACTCTTCAGGCCTAGTGATGGGAATGAGCAAATTGTTGGTAGGTAGTGCAGGATGATTTACAAGATTGAAGTTTCTATGTTAAGTGTTTTAAAAGGAAAAAAAAATTGAACTATCAGGCAATTTAAAAATCATTCCTAATAATGATGAGTCTCTTAGACATCATTATGTGGTGTTGCAAACCAATTAAATATTCAAGCCAGCAAAGCCCTGGATACATCACTGGATACACAAATCAAACCTATGTGATTGACATTGGTCAGTCAATGTATTTCAGGGAGTAAGACTGACTGAAAAAAGATGGTATCAGTGATGGAAGGAAAAAGGTGCTGCATGAAGGCGTGGTTAATGCAGTCTTCTATGATCAATTTAAAAATCCTGCTGTGATGACGGAGGCAGATGGAGCATTTCTATTGACACCCGAAGCACAGCACCACACTTCAGAGATGTGCAGAAAATAGATGCCAGATGAAGAACTTACATTTGATGGGGTGTATTTGCCTTCTGTAGCTTACTGGTGTAGAGAATCAATAGGATAACTAGACAGAAATCACTCCCAAATTTCTTTGTTGGCAAAGAAAAAAGCTATAGGACCTTGTTTCTGCTCTCACCATCATACGAACTTCAAAGCTGAGCAGTCTGGTATGCAGAAAGACTCACCATGGCAGGTTTACTTTTTTTTGTTTGTTTGTTTCTGTCTACATCAATTAATCTGTATGAATTGGTATGGATTGGTATGAATTATGTGCTCTCTGTACCTATGGATTACCTACATTATTTTAAAATCTTAAAAAAGGCAGGATATACAATATGCAAATCCTATTTAAGCAGAAGATAAAACATTTCCCCCAGGAACAAAAGAACTAATTCAAGCATCGATGGTACAGACCTTTTCCACCATTTGATTAAGAATATCAACATATAATCTTTGGGGAATAATAGATAAGCCTTTGAGAGTAATAAAATTACTGGTTGGAATAGCTACAAGAATACCTGATGCCCTTTGAGTCTTGTTAACTTTATTGGTGGTTTTTTTGTATTATAGAAACACCAATAATACAAAAAATGTTATAACACTATAAAAAGCAAAGTAACTCCACTGAAGAAGTCTGCACCACATTGCCAAACAAAGCTAAAGGAGTGAGATGGTCAGAGACAAACATGCAGAGTTTTTTCTCTGAAAAATATGCTTATTAAGTCGAACTTAAGTGAGAGGGTACAAATAACAGTGAAAGGGAACATGTGAAAAATGTAGGTCTCAGAGAGTTTCTGTCTTTTACTCTTTGTTGCCTTGAAAAGGGAAAACGTAAATGAATCAAGTTCCATCTTGTAGAGAAGATAAGGCCCTTCAAGCAATTGCAAAGAGTAGGAGGTGTTGACGAGTGATATCTGCACGAGTGCTACTGGGAGAACTTGTATTGCTTTTTGATTTTAACAGTGATAGGGGAGTAAAATTTTCTTCATTGTTATTCAGACTAATTCAAAATATTAGTACTGACCAAAAGTAATTGTTGCAATTGTTTGAAATAATCAAGCTCTGTTCTGTGATTGTCCAAACATTTTTGTGTTTATTGCATAAGAAAGTAAAGAAAAAGGTAACTCCTTATGTTGCAACATCTCCCATGTTATTGTGCAAATACACAAGCCAAAAATCATACAGAACATGTGCAAATGATAAACATCTGATTTGTATTGACAGTTATCACAATTATTTGCATAAATTAATCACATACATATGCATAATTAGTTACATTCAATAACCAATTTGTTTCCAGATTGAAGTGTGCATTTTCCATGTGCAACACCCCAACTGAACAATCTGCTATTTTCCAGACACTTTCATGTTTTAGATCTCCAAGATAGGCATTTTCCTTCCCCAAATAATACCCAGAGGTGCATTTCTAAAGACAAACAGCTGTTGCTTTGTCCTGTCTGTAGGTCACCTAGAGGAAAGTCATCTCTGTGGTATCTTCTATCTTCTCTCTTACTGTGAAACATATATACATATATGTAATATACTTTAAATACTGTAAATTCTTTCTTGCACTCTACAGTCATCAAATCCCAGACACATAAGGTTTTCCTCTTACAGTGGAAACAACAGGCAATTAGGCTATGCCCAGAGTAATTTTTAAAAATATTTTAAATTGATAATGGGAATTACTCTTTTATTTTTTTTTTCCCTGAAACCATTATAGGCAGTATGGCAGCAATACTGACAATATGAAAAGAAACCAGAGTAAACAAAGAAGAAGCACTGAGCAAAGTTGCCACTTGCTGGATCAAAGCCACGCTTCAGTCTCACAGTGGTGCTTTTGCCCCTGGCTGAAGTCCAGGAGAAAGGCCCAAGGGAGCGAGCTCCCTGACGAGTCACGGCGTCTCTCCGAGCAGGCGTGACATCTACAAAATCAGACTTGGCCTCACCCTGCCTGAAAGCAACTCTCTGCCCAAGCTAGGAGTATCTGAGTTAACTTCTAAACTGACTACCAAGCCCATTTTTAATTGGCAAGGTAATCGTGTGAAAATGCTGACTGAACATCACTCGTAAGTGCCAGCCTTTTAGTTAAGCACATTTGTAGGTGGGGCATACATAAGCATAAAAAGGCCTGAGGACAAGTTGGAAATTGAGCTCTGGCAGCCACATTGTCCCCAGATTACAGTTTATACATAATGTTCACCAAAGCTACATAAACTTTGCGAACTCCACGGTCTGGTAAATGCCATGAAATCCAGTGCTTGAGAAACTTGGCCTTTCCTTGGTAAGGAATTTCCATGGTGAATCCACATTTATGCCTTTTCCTTGTATTTTGCACACCTTTCTAGGACTGCAATTAGATTGGATTAAAATCTGAACTAGAAGTAGAATAAAATTCTAAATTCCGTGTCATTTCAAGCTAAAATCTCAAATTAGGTCAATAAAGCAAGTTCCCCACATATTCACATTTGGGTCATAGAGCAGTCTTTGAAGTCACTAGTGTTACAATCCTCTAAAACAGTGTAAATGGCCCAATAATAATTTAAAATCCAGTTTTATGGCATTCCATTCATTTCCATGATGTTTGTTTCTCATTTGCAAAATCAGATTAGAATCAAATCCAATGAGCTTTGCTGCAGAAGGTCAGATAAGACTGAAAAAGTATCTCCCGGCTTTTTTTCCTATGGAAACAAGACTTCTAAATCATGTTGATGCTCTCAAAAAGTATCTGGAATGATTATTAAACAACAATTGTATTGTCTTAATTTTACTTGTTTGGTCTGCATCTTATAGGATGAGCTTCAGTCCTCCAGAGACATCTAAGATTTTAAAAGCAGCAGTACCAAATTAAACCACAGCTGGCCCAGTTGCCTCTCTGATAATGGCCAATAATGGATCCAGGGGAGAATATATGAACAAGGTAGGTATAAAGTGGCACGTTCCTAACGACCTTGTACAGCCTACAGCAATCTGTGGCACAGTGACTTCCCCTGGAAAAACGTGACTTGCTTGGTTCTTACACCAGAGTGCAAATGAAGAGCAATTGCATTGAAATTTTGGGGAATTGTAAAAGAGTAACCAACAACAAAAGGTGCATTTTTTTTTCCTGTAGGAAAACCCAGGCAAAACACTTGATTTTAATATCTATCATTGTGAATTTCAAATTATGTTTAAAAATATGACATTTCCATGAAAAATACCTCCTTACTTTATGGTAGAAGTAACACAGTTAGAAAAATAAATACTTTCAAAAGATAAATGATAATCATATTGAAATCTGCTAGCAGTTACGACATTTGAAGCCAAATTATTGATAAAAGAAATAACATTCAAATATCTTCAGTATTAATCATGTGTATGTTCCAACCGTAACTTATATTGTAAACTTTAAAAGTTGTGTGGTTTTTTTTTTAATGAGTACACTGAATGAGATTTTTGACACATCTGTTATTCACTAAGAAGGTTCATGATCATTTACTCTCCATGTAGTGCCTCAGGTGCAGATTGTAGCGATGGAGTTTTGCAAACACAAATTTAGACAAGGTTCCTGCCCTGAGAAAATTGGGGCCTATTTTGAACAACTGCAACACTAATAATTTAAGGATTAGGCACAGGAATAGGTGTAAAACGACAGAGAAGGTCAAAAAGTTACGTGAAAGAGATGGGATTTAATAGGACATCTAAAACTCACTTGATTCACAGGTGGAAAAAACATGTTTTCAGAAGAAATATTCTCATGCAAAATTTCTTCAAAATATTTTTTGAAGGACAATGAAGGCCTTCACAAAATACAGGAGATAAGAACTGATGTGCATATGAGCTGCTCATAACTAAAAATGATGATTTCTTACGACCTGTGTTTCTTTCCTTTTTGCACAAAACTGGGCTGGCAAACAAGTTCCTGAATTCATAGCTTTTTCTTTGCCCCAAACTAGCAAGGATTGAATGATTAGCATTTTAATTTGCTGTAATCTAACCACTTCTATTTACAACTTTCAGGCCAAATTGGAGTGATTGCAGGGAAACCCACACTTTTCTAGAAAAGAAAGACCAAAATTGCAGGGCAGTCCTAAACCAGCTCTTTCCTCAACAAACATGCATTGGGGCTTGCACACTCGCTAGCCATTTTCTTGGCTCTCTTTGTGAATTCTTTCTCTGTCCCAGCTTAGAAGGGGTTGGTTGTGCCTGGTGACCTGTGGAAATGGTACAAAATAAACCCTGTGCCCAAGGGCCTTATGGC